>JAQJVL010002746.1:0-82975 GCA_035578905.1 Stictocephala bisonia | reverse complement strand
GTGCCAGTCAGTAGGTATTTTTCTTGGGCTGCGAGAAATTGATCACGTTTTTCTCTAGTTTCTTGGTCATATTTAATCAATTGTCTTTTTTTCCTCCTCATGCAAGTGTAAGTATAAGGGCATGCCAAGTCCATGTTATAAGTTAAAATTTCCAAAAAATTGTCATAAGAGTCTTCTGCTGATCTAGAGTCAAGTACTTCACTCCATTTTTCTTTTTTCAATAGGTTATTGAGTATTGCTAGGTTTCTGTCCGAGTAGTGTCTGCTGAATATAATTTGGGGAGGTAATTTGTTTTTAAAGTTTTTTATTGTCACTAATTGTCCTGTATGGTCAGAGATGAAGGAGTTTATAATGGAGACTTTTGGTTCACAGGGAAGCTTTCGTACTTAAGGTAGTCTGGGAAGTCATTCGTCACAAGAATGTACAGAACAGGTCCAAGTATGGAGCCTTGAGGCACTCCTCTGCTCACTGGTAGTTGTTCGGATTTTACTTTCATCGCAGTGTCGTTCTCCATATGAGTGATTTCGACTATCTGTTTTCTGTTGCTTAAATAGCTCTTAAACCATTCTAGTTCCTTGTCAGTGACTCCCAGATATTATGATAAATAAATGTATGAACTGCTGCCAATTCACAAACTGAAGATATTGAGAGTAATACCCTGAATTTTCCAATGCATACAGCTAAAATTATTTAAAACAGCCAATGGTAGGTTTGAGTCACTGTCTGATTGCTTTGATCTTAAAAAACTATCACGCCTACTACTATTTTTAAGAGTTAATTTTATATGAAATGGCACTAGGCTTCGTCCTTGGAGGCTAATATTACCCACAATACAAAACAGCGGCCATAAGTTTGGATGTAAAAATTCATCTGCTATCTCAAAAGGCACACCAACTTTAAACGAGCTATAAGTATGATTAGCTTTCTACAAATGATTGACGCACTGTACTATTCTCAAAGAATATGTCAAATAAAGAATATTGTCTATTGTATTGTATCTAGAGTTCAACTTTTCTCACACAAAGGTTGCTGATCCATCTAGATATGCTAGAATTTAATTGTTATTAACAGTAGGATCAAGTCCAGAGAGAAACAATCAAAACATTCTCGTAGCAGTCTTAAAGCCAGTATTTACACCAGGTTTCATGGATCCATGAATAACATTATTTTATTATTTTTAATGGAATATTTCAAAACATGACCATAACCATCCTTATCTGTGTCCTGATTATGAACAAATGACTGTTTCACTGATTTATTTGTAACATTTGAATTTAGTTTAGGCCTAATGAGGCCTAGGTTAGGTACATTTCCTCCCATATCTGCTTTTTCTTGGATTCTCCTGTTCCTCTGCGATAGTTTATCGTTTTCCATCATCTGTTAGAATTTGTATACACACGATCTACATTCTGTGAGACTATTTCAATATTAGTATTAGTAGTGTTTTCATTAATCATCAACTGTCTGACACCACACACAACTTCTTCCGGACACCACACACAACTTCTTCCGGGTCAACATTAATCTGATATGAGGTGAGCTTGATTCATATGCCAGTGGCAAAGATTGATTGCATATCGTCCGACTTACAAGAGCACTTTTAACTGTCATGTCAGAAACTAAGTCGTTTGTAACTGAACGAATCGTACTTGAACCAATCCCAGGAGGCATTCTGTTAACTGACTTGTTCATTAAGGTCTGCAAGCTGTATTTTTATAACCTCATTTTCATTTTTTAAATCTGAAAGTCTGTCAATGCCAGATTATTCTTTCTAATATTTTCTAATTCAGTTGTAAGTAAATAAATAAAATTTTACTGTCCGAAAGCCTTACATAGCATTAGACAACGTAAAAATTTTACACTAAACTTATTAATATTTTACACTATACTAGATTAATAATTAAATTTAAGGTTCCATACAACGCCTGCTAAGCTATACAAATGTTAAACATACTAAACAAATAATAAACAGCTTGTAATAATACTGAACAAAGCTGAATATTCACTCACATCAGTTACTGACTGACACTCGTCACTTGATTTCAAAATACGGTTAGTACATGTAGGGCAAAACCACTTCAGACCTCCCTTATCTTCAGTTCCTTTAAATATATCATATTGTTTTTAGTAACTTTTGTACAATTTATATCCCACCACATACTATATTTACTTTCACACAAAATCGCATTGTGTCAATCCTGTACTAGCCTAATTTCTTGCAGGATCCACAAAGACACTTAACAACTTCAGCCGCCATCTTTCCCTACATTCCCTCCTGCATATTACTCACCAAGGTATCCATCGTATATTAACAGTAGTTAAAGAAACAGCTTTTTTTCAGACATTGTAAATGTTGGTATTTATAGCAAAAGCTAAAATTAGGAAATCTTAAGAGTTAGCAAAAGCTAGTAGTTTTATTCAATTTGATTTAAGATAAAAATGAATATATCCCTAGACAAATCTATTAGGTTTTAGTATACATTTAATTTCAGCTCATTACTATTAAAATAATGTCGTGTCTTCAGCAAGCTGGTCTGAACAAGAGGTTTGCCAGATCTGTTGGCATTGCAGTTGATCCTCGCCGGCGGAATAAATCACACGAATCTATCCAGCAAAATGTTCAGCGCCTCAAGGAATACAAGGCTAAACTTATTATCTTCCCTCTACATGAGAAGAAGAAGCTTAAGAAGGGAGAAGCTACTGTAAGTTGTAGTTTTAAGAGATTTCTCTAAGTTTTAACAATATGTTTTGGATTTTGAATATTAGTTTTTAAAACAATTGATTTATATTTTGAAATACTGCTTAAAAGTGCTTCTCTCTAATACTATACTAGTACATTAGTAACTATGAGTTTTGTTCATAAGATCTGTTTATTTAAGTTAAATATTTATAAATATGCATATGAAACTATATAAATAAACCTTTCTCTAACATACATACGCTTAAATTTAACCCTTTTTTACCTGATTAAGTGTGTCAGGCATTCTAAATCAGGCATTCTAGTATGTTGCTTTCCTTCCTGATTTTAATAAAATATTTATTATTTTGGAAGTATGAATGCCTAATTTGGTAATATTTGTAATAGAAACATAGTGAGAGAGTAATCCTTATAGTGCCGCAGTGTCTACATAGCAGTTGATTAATTTTTATTTAATATTCCTTATAATACACCATTCTGAAGTAACTGGATTGGTAAATTGTAATCGTAATGATCCAAAGTAACAATATGTGCCAGTTTTTTTTCCCTGCTATTAAATAGCCGTGCAGTATGTAATTCATTCTACTGACACATTACTCTTTACATTTTATTGCGTTGTTTATGCTTTCCTACGGCCATTATTAGTTTTCATTATAACCAAATTATTTACATAGATTTTTACTGCATGTGTAAATAAGAATAGATATAGACTTGGTTTAAGTTAAAAGTGAACTATTTGTCAAACAATGTTATTCTAGTTGTAGTCATTGTGTATTTTATTCTTTTGTTAGTTACCAATAAAATGCAAAAATAGCATAGTTTGATTGGTTTAATAAGTTCTAACATTAAGGTTTTTTTTTCATAAGTGTAATAATTTCCTGTTTGTTGTAGTTTCATATTTACCTTTTGACTCACTTGGTTTTGCTCGAAAAGAACAAGTTTTTTATGGGCATAGAGGAAATCTGCTCACTCCTTGTTATATGGTCTTTCAATTGGTGTAACTAAAAACGAAATTAAAAATATATTGTAGGCTGTAGAAAACAGTTGTTTTACTTAAAAAAAGTTCTGTTTCTAAGAAAAATGTTTGTTACTAATTACTACATTAACATACATATCTTTAATATACCTAAAAAACAAATAAATAACTATAAAAATGCTTTAAATTACTTAATAGTTTTTCTGTCATATTTCCCCCAAACTCATGTAAATTTATGAAAAACTGGTAGGTAATCTATGCTTATGACTTTGTGAAAAGACATTGGCACAGACAATTTTATATAATTTATACTAAACAATATTTTATAAAAGTCTAAATTGAAGTTTTTATGAAAATGGCCTTATAGTATGTTTTTTTATAACCATTTATTTTCAGATTATTAGGATTTCTTCAAGTAAAAGTAGTGTGTTAAGTGTTTCTGTTCCAAATCCATAATTTGTAGAATAGGCGTTCTAATTATAATCTCTTGAGAATACTTCGTCAGGGTGATTGAATGGCAACGTCAAGTTTCACTGTTTCTAGTATTATTATGTTGTAGGTCTGAAACTTTGACAGCCGAATAGTTAACAAATGGCCCCGGTATTTGATTAAAAAATCATAATTCTCACTTTACGATTCTGTTGTTATCACTTTGCTTAAGCTCTTTTGGGAGATTAGGAGCTTAGTAACATTTTAAAATGTGAAGGGAAGTTGCTAGTTTGTTTTATTTAATATGTTTATCCTATTTAACCCCCCACCCCCATAATTTTGGTTTCTTGACTATGTGATTTACCTGTTTAGTAATGATTTCAATGAAAATTTACATTTAGCTCATGTTTAAACATGAACATGAAAATCAGCTGTCTTGAAAACACAGATGTAGATTTAGTAGTGATTGCCTAGTTCTTTACTAGTTTCTTCCTTTAGTAGGGTATTGAATTTCAGAATATTCTAAAATAAAATATACTCAATTCTCAATATTAGACATAAGATGTCACTAAAAATAATAAATCCTTATAATAAATTTAAAAAAAATACTATCAAATATAGTGAAACAACACAGCTTTATTCATTTATATATTTAATACTGTGTTTTCTTACAAAGAGAAACTTAAAGGCCAATCTGGTGGGTAAATATAAAATAAATGTATGGTATATTGCAGGAAGAAGAGCGCAAGTTGGCAACTCAGCTCAAGACAGTGGTAATGCCCATCAAGCAGACACAAGTGCGGCCAAAGGCACGATTAATTACTGAGGAAGAGAAGAAGTTTTCAGCATACACAGCTCTTAGGAAGGTAAGTTACCGCTTCGATGTCCTGGTCATGAATAGTGCAGTATCATTTAATATGATGATTATTTAAATAGATAAATATGTAAATCAAACCAAGCTAAAGAAACATATTCTTTTTATGGAATACATTAGACAACAACATTTTCATTAATTTTTTGTTGTTTTTTCACTTAAACTTATGTAGTGTTATATTTTCATAGCTGTTTATTTATTGTTAATACGCCGATCGTCAAGATATAGGCAAATAAGTATTTCGATTGAGTGTAGTTCAGGGAATTTAGCCATTTTTACTAACTAAGATTGACTGTTCTGTAGAAAGTGTCATTAATTAATTCCCTAATGACAAATGAACAGCCAGTGGTCATCATCTGATCCTTTTGTGTTATGACTGTGATTGAGTATGAACTGAAAACCTTATGAAGCTGGGATTTAACCAAACCAACTAATTATCAACCAATTAATTTTTTGTAATTCACTAGTCTTCATCAGGCCTAGTGGCCTGTACAAAACTGGTTCAAACCAGCTAGAGTTCTCTGGAAGAGAATTTTGCCCTATACAGCTGTAGTTCTTTTACCCCTAGTACTTCTTATAACAGGTCTCCAGTGAAAACATTGTTTATTCACTATGGCCCTTTTAGTGCTATGGCCTATAGCCCACTGCTGTACCGAAAAGTGCTAGGCAAATGCAGGCATAGTTACAGACATTTTTGACAAAAATCACAAAACACTTATTTGAAAAGATATCTTTATGAATTTTAGTTTGTTTTGTGCAGAATAGATTGTAAAATAGTAATATGAAAACATCCAAATTCTCAACTATAAAAATAATAAAAAACGAAAATAAAAATAAATTACTTACATTTTTTTTTTATTTAATTGAAAAATATTTATAGTATTGTAATTTTATATTAAACTAAAAAAAAATGTTTTTGTAAGTAATTTATTTTTATTTTAGTTTTTTTTTTATTGTTGAGAATTTGGATGTTCATGATTAAGCGCAGCAATTAATTACTCTACAGTTTACTAATGAAATCATTTTTATCTAAAAAAATAAGTGAGAAACTAAAAAAAATAAAACACTACCGTTACTATAAAATGTATGAAAAACCTAAAACAGAGTACTATAAAACTGTTCATAAAATACATATTTAACGAAATATCTTTGTAAATGTTATATTGTTTCATTCAAAGTAGAATATTGAATGTACTGACATATAAATTCTCAACTATAAATAGAAATAATATAAAATGAAAATAAAAATAAATTACTTATGAAAATTTTTCTTTTTTAGTTTGATATAAAATTACAATACTATTAATATTTTTCACATTTTGATCACTATACCTATGATAAAGAGCAGCAATTATTCTACAGTTTACAGAGCAAAATAATTTTCTTATCTCAAAAACTTAAGTGAAAAACACAAGAAATTAGTGAAAAGCCCCTAATCACACCTCGCGCATACACAAACAGGCCGGCGTCTCACATCTTCACTGCCACAAATTTTGCAAAGTCTCATCTTTCTTCGCGGAAGTCTCTTTACTCCAAATTGATTTCAGGCTGTGGAATTTGACCACCATCTGAACAGGACCTGGAATTGGTATTACTGTGTTTTTGTACTGGAGCCATTCATTGCCAAGATCATGCACAACTGCCTCACTGAACTTATGTCATTGGCTTACCTTGGGCATTTTCCTTGTAAAGAATGTAGGAATTGAGCATCATGCGTGACATAATGTTGAAAAAATTTGTTCCAAAGCTTTGCTATTCTTCTGTCATCTAAATAAGTGTAGTTCATCATGTCAGAAGCATCCATTCCCCCCATGTATTTGTTGTACTGAAGTATTATGTCAGGCTTTCGTTAGACCTCTTCTTGTTGCTGATGTCTCACTCTTCTTTGGACTTCACTAGTTGCTTCTTTTGAGTAAGTGGAATTTAGTAAAACTTGTTTTTTCATATTTTTTGTCCTGGTGTCCATAAAAAAAGCCTTTTCAAATAACCTTTTTGAAAAAATTAGTCATTCCGACAGCAAACATATTTTTTATCGCATCAGGGAGTCCTTTTCTATTCATTCTAATAGTTGCAGTGAAAATCCTAGACTATATAGATTTTCCACAAGAGGAATATAAGCAAAAAAGTTGTCCGTAAATATATGAAATCTTTTGTTGAACTAGTTGCCTACAGATAGTAGTTTTTAACAACAGTGTACCCTAAACAAAATTCCTGTTGTTTAACTTATCTTCTCGAGTATCACGACTTCCTCTATAAACATAAACCACCAGAACATAATTTGAATCACAATCCAAATTTGTACACCCCACCAATGATGCAGCTTCTTTGGAAGGTACTGCTGTAGGACTGAGTGACTTTTAGTGCCAATAAGTAACTCATCTATAGATAGCTGCTGATGGGGGTATAATGGTGATGAAACAGGAAATTCAAATGGTCAATCAAGAGCTGAAATCTTGCACATGAGTCAGGTGGATTTTGGTTTGAAACTACTTCATTATTTACTAAGCTGTAAAATCAGCTGGAATCTATCCCGGGCAAACATCTGTCTAAACCATAGTGTAGAGGATGGTGGCAAAGTCGATCAGTACGAGTAAATGGTAGGCTTTCATATTATATACCCATATTTTTAATACAAGCAATTAAAGCTTTCATTTCTTGTACTGTTACTAAAAGCCACTTTTTTACCCTTGAGCTGTTTTGGAAATCATTATTTTGTAAACATTGAATGACGTATCTGTTAGTTTCCCGCACAATACACAGGAGGAAAGTTTGTGTGAAAAAAATGCAAAATAGCTGACTGGAGTCATAGGGAAGCATGTGCTTAGGTCCGGCAAGTTCACTGTACATAGTGGGCAGAAGAGGAAAATCATCATCCTCACCAACCTCAACCCATTTATTAATAGTAGGGCCATGCATGAGTTGCAGTGGCGTGTTGATATCAGGAATCAGGAGAAAGAGGGCTACTATTTACATTTGGGAGGCAATTTTCGTTTTGGTTTCTAGGGCGTATTTACAGTGGCGTTATCAGGTACTTGGCCTTGTGATAAGGATACGCCTAAGTCTAATACAGATCTTGATTAGTTCATCAAAGGCTGATATTTGGTAGTTTTTCGTTTATTGGGAGTTCAAGTAATTATTTCACCTTTAGAAAAGTCACTTTCAGAATCAGGCATGTAGTCTTTTTGTCATCGTCCGTGTCATCAGTAATGCTAGCGGTCTCATTTTCAGAACTGGAAATGTCATCAACATCATTATCACTATCTAAATAATGTCATTAATAATAAAACTCAAAAGATTGACTTACAAACAAAGCGTCTTGGGAGTTCCCTTTCACTGTCATTATTTACACTATTTACAAAAAAAGAAGCATCCAGGATTATTCTACCACTGTCATTATTTATAGCTTCGTCAACTGCATCTTGTATAAGTGTTAATATCCCGTATATACCTAATATATTTTATCATGATCACAATCCATGTTTATTAGGACACACAACACTATATTGTCTATTATTGAACTTATAACACTATTAGGATAATAGTATAATATAATATAAAACTAACACACTATCAATATCAAAACAGTAATACAACACAATATTACTGGGGAAAACAAACTGAAACAATGTATTTATAGAGTAGCTTCCAGACGTAAACAAACAACGTGCACCAATTTTGTTCCTATTACCTCAGCTGTGAACAATCACAGACAACCACCGAAATCAAAACTAATTTAAAGTATTAGTTTTGACTTCGGTGATCAAAGACTACGTGCCTGATTCTGACAGTGACTTTTCTAAAGGTGAAATAATTACTTGAACTCCCAATAAACGAAAAACTACCAAATATCAGCCTTTGATGAACTAATCAAGACCTGTATTAGACTTAGGCGTATCCTTATCACAAGGCCAAGCACCTGATAACGCCACTGTAAATACGCCTAGTGACCAAAACGAAAACATACGGAACAAGAATACGATGTTAGCAACCATTCTCATTAAATAATTAGTACCAGATGAAATACATGGTGGGTCATTCCATGTCAAGTCAACCAGGTCATGCATGACACCCACCTCTTTAGATTTTGATGAAACTTGGCACAATTGTTGCATTTGCTATCCTATTGATAAATACCAAATTTTATTTCTCTATCTCTTATAGGTTTTTTTCTACAAATTTTTACAAAAACAAAAAAAAACTATAAGAGATAGAGAAATAAAAGTTGGTATTTATCAATAGGATAGCAAATGCAACAATTGTGCCAAGTTTCATCAAAATCTAAAGAGGTGGGTGTCAAATTAATTATTTACTGGGTGATTTGACATGGAATGACCCTGGTGTCGATATTTGCAACCATCGCACTTTTAGGCTAAATGGCATAGTCACAAATAGTGACGCTGTAGCACTAAAAAAATAATAAACAGGATGTGTTATGCTTCTCTTTCATCTAATGTGTAAATGGAATTATTGTTAATGAATATGTCACAGAATAACTTATTATGACATTTGGTTTGATGTTGTTGTCTGAGACAACAAGACTCACCAAATAAAAAAATGAATTGGAATGTTGAAGAATATTTATTTTCAATTATATTATAAAATATTAGTGTATTCATTATGATATGCAGGACATCTGCAAACTTACCTTAGAAGACAAGTTCACTAACACCACAGTAGTAGAAATCAAATACAAAAGAATCACATTTGCACAAAATTTCAGTACCACTGGCACTTTCTTCAGGCGAGAAGAGAGAGAGAGACTGATTTCTATATGTTATCAGAACACAGCTTAACATATAGCCTGACAAACAAATATTATTGTTTTAACACCAGTACCGTGTTAGAATGAAGAGCGGGCCTAAGAGAATGTTGTTTACTGTAGTATAATTCAACTGCTCGTCAGTTCCTATCCATAGTGATTGCAGGTCGTCCACTCACAGATGTTGATCACCGTGAATCAGATAATTTGATCATCCGTCAAACCATCTAACTACCTATTTCATATAATTTAATGATTTATTTATATTTAGTGTAAGTTTAGACAAATTCAAATTGGTTGGGATGGAAGTAATTATTTTTCTACTTAGCCAAATATAAGCATTGCAAGCTGGTGATTCTTATTGTATAGTTTATTGCATATCCACATACACAGTTAACTCATATATAACTTTTTTGCATTCGTATTTAAAAAAAATCATGTAATCAATTTGTAGACATTCTGAAATTAAGAATATCTGTATTCATATATCTTTTAAACTGTGGAACAAAATATTCATAGAAGCAAAGGTTTAATAATAATTTTGTACAACTTTTTCAGGCCCGTGCAGACCAAAAACTTGTGGGCGTTAGAGCCAAGCGAGCGAAGGAAGCGGCGGAAAATCCTGATGATGTCACAAAGGCTGCAAAGGAAGCCAAACAAAAGAAAGCCAAGAAGTAGATGGAAATATGAAAATAAACTTTTGTTTTTACAATATTAGACATTTATTTCCTTTTTTACACAATGTTATTTTACCACGTATTATGATAAATAAAATCACAGTTCACGCTCACGAAGACTAAGTAGTCTCTCCTAAAAAAGGTTCATTGGTGTAATAGACTTGGAATTTTGGGGTCGTTTAGTATTTAAAATAGAGATTTTCTTAAATATAAAGGTAAATTTGGATTGATCATTGGTCTTTTTGATACTTGGGACAAGCTCAGACTTTTTTTTAAAAAAGGCTATAATCAAATTTAGTAGAAGAATCCATGTAGTTACATGCCACTTTGGTGTTATAATTCAGTTTTAAGAGGTTTTTGGAGCAAAGATTTGATTTTTGGGGTTGTGGAGTCTAAAAACACAGTCTTTAGTATTTTCCAAATTCAGGTGGTATTTTAAAGTAAAGAGAATACCTTCAATATGATACTCCATTTGGGTGTGTTTTATAATATGCCACATTTTTTATTTTGGGGCATTTTTGTTTTTTTGGGGCTAAAGCAATAAACATCTCTCAAAGTATAATGTTATATTAGGATTAAGGAGATAAATACCTAAGTAGTTTGATACCCCACTTGGTGTTTTATATTAGTATTTCCATTGATTTTGATATAATATATATTTTAAAATATAGTAAACAAAACTATAAATTTTATGATTCGGTTTTAAAAAATTAATAACAAACCCTCTTAATTTATTTATATACAAGGTAAGTAGCTTTCCACTTATGGTCCGATTCAGATAATCTGTGTAGAATTGATTTCAATTTTATTTAAACGTGTTATATTATTACTTTCTTAGGCATTAAGCCTTTCACGAGTGTGCTTTATATTATCTAAAACGAATAAGACGTCACCTGACCTCTACAAATTGGCCTAAGGAATTATTAAATTTCAACGAGTAAGGGCGTCTTGTGTAATGGTCCAATTATTTAATTTATTAAATTAATTGAGCATATTGTTAACACATTACACCAGTACTATCTGTCAAAGGCAAATACAACTTTAGATATGTACACCTTTTGGTTGTCTAACTTTAGTTGTAACCTTCATTTGTCCTCTATCTCTAAACTGATTTGGTTCCCCCACGATGTTATCAGCTGGCACACAGCTGATATAACGTTTGGAGCCTTTTCACTCACATTCTCTCAATTGTTTGTCAGCTACGACACAGACGCAAGGATACTTCCCATGAATGCTCCCATTGCCGAATCCAACTATGCATATACCCCTCCTTCGAATAGTTCCAATTACAAAAAATTATTAAATCGTTGTAATTTAAAATAATAAGAAATACAATATAATAATGTAATAAACAAGTTTGAAATGTTTTTCAAAATTTTATTTTTTACTCTACTAGGTTTTTTTCAACCCTAATACTACTTACCTATCAGTCACGACAATTGGGACATCATATGACGTCTTTACTCCTGAAAGGGTTAAGTTGTAATTTGTTAAAATATAATTTGGTTCCAGGTAATTGCATTATTGTTTGTAACATATTTACAGGGAAAAAGACTGGACAAAATATACAATTTTACAGGGTTTTATAAAGTTAATAACATAACCACTAATCTATTTTTATTCAAGATAATAGCTTTGGTCTCTGTCCTAGGCTGATTAAGAGACACCCTTTTTATATGTATGCCTACTAAATTTATAATTTGTTCCAAGTACTGTAATTGCATAATTGTTTGTAAAATATTTCATTGACTTTATGTTTGGTGAATGTATCTACTTAAACTTATCTAACAAAAACATTTAAAAAATAGATTTTCGTTTTAATACTTGTATCAATTATATGTCGCAACCACGATAATAAACCAATATTTATAATTTGTTCCAAGTACTGTAATTGCATAATTGTTTGTAAAAGAATTCATTAACTTTGTTTGGTAAATATATCTAGTTTAAACTTGTCTAACCAAAATATGAAAAAATTCCTCCCTGCTCAAAAATTTCATGTCACAGGTTTTTAATGAATGATAGATTTTCGTGTTATTGCTTGTATAAATTATTTGTCGCAACCACGCTAATAAACCACTACTGTCAAAATCCTCGATTCTTCCTGTAAAATTAACTATATGCCACATGTGTACCTTAAAATTAATTTACTTACTTCAACGACCTTTGAAATGAAACCGTGTTTTGTACGGCCGACCCGTGTTTTGTACAGCCGAGTCGCCCATGTTTTTCCTAATAGAAATGTTGATTTCCAACCTCCATTCATTGAAGAAAATATGAACATATTTTAATTTTTCTGGGGTCTACATGGTTGGATCTACCTTCAGTCCAAATTCATGACACTGCAAAGTGGGTAAACATTTATGTCAATCAGTCAGTCAGTAATTCCAGTCCAGCTTTATATCAGAGTTAAAAGGGGACACTCCTGCACGCTGCACGTGCCAATACTGTCACTACGCTCATGATGGAAGCTCGTGCAAAGGCCTCGCCACAAGATTCTGCTTCATTCTCATTTATGCAACTGCGCCCAAGGCCAATGGAGGAGCTCGGCCTACGGCTTCACCAAGACACTGCTGCAGACCTATTTGTGGATCTCGGCTTGTGGCCTCGCCAGGATACATTGCCTGTTTTGCCATGAATTTTGTTTTGGGGGCATTGAAGCTCACAAACATAGCATTTTCTAAAATGTGATGGCATATTAGGAGTAAAGAGAAGAACACTTTTAATTTGATTGATACCCCACTTAGGCCATCAACTTATTTATGAGTGAAAAAAGTAAACTCTTGTAAATTTTCCTAAAGGTTTCAGAACAATAGCTTTA
Organism: Stictocephala bisonia; assembly: GCA_035578905.1. Classification (NCBI taxonomy): domain Eukaryota; kingdom Metazoa; phylum Arthropoda; class Insecta; order Hemiptera; family Membracidae; genus Stictocephala; species Stictocephala bisonia. Next base: position 69,741 of record JAQJVL010002746.1, on the reverse strand, counting down.
ATTGAAGGAACACGTTACGCCGGGGAAGTGCCTCAATATTTTATGTCAGTCACTATATTGAGCTTTATAGTATATTTGGGGACACCCCTGCATGTTTCGTGTGCCAACCCCATCACTCACTGCTCTTGACGGGAAACTTGGCCTATGACTTCACCTGGGAATTGTGCCTTTGAAGTCTGTATGGAACTCGGCCTATGGCCTCGCCAAGACACTGCTACGGTGTGCTTCTATTTGCTGCCATTTCACTTGTAGCAAACCAGATTTTTTTCTGAAATTTATGGCCTGACTTGAACTGACCCCCTAATTATTGGTCAATTTATGAATGAGATCAGGAGCAAGACGGACAGACTGCCATTTGCAGCTCCAGACTTAATTTTTCTTAGTTATCACGTTAACCATAAATTGAAACTCGTAATTGTGAGAATATATTTAGTGTTTTAGTTTTAAAAAATCTCTTGATGTGATGGAAGGGAATTTCTGGTAAATAAAACTAAATAACAACATATTTTCCTGGTTAACATACTAACCATTTGGGAAAAGACCTGCATGGGGAAGCCTGTGTGCAGACCTGTGTAGCTAAAAAGCTGAACGATGGCATTTTAGTATGTAACTTGGGATAGTAACGTTTTTCTTTCAGAAAATAAAAAAAAGGGTAATATTGTTAATATTTTAATAGTTTTTTTATGCAATAGATGAAAGGTGAGGTAAATAATATAAGATTTAAAACTTTGTTTGAAATAGAAGAAGTAATATAAATATATCAAACAGAAGAGCTGAAGAATACTGCACATCATAAGTAAGTGAGGATGGGGGGTGTTGGTGGTGTTTAAAGTTCACATTTAATCAGGTCTGTATCCTGTAATTGGATCTGATTATTGTCTCGGCCTCCTCAATTCTTAACTGTAATAAAAAGTCATCAACTCTTTTTTTAAATATGTAATTGATTGAGAAGCAAATATATTTAATTCACCAAAGTGGTAACAAATACTTTTGTAAAAAACATGCCCAACATAAAAGGAATTAGTCTGTTCAATTGTTTTAACAAGCTGTAAAGGTATTATGCCAATATTTTGCAAAAATCTTGTATTATGTGAGTGTATAACTGATAAAAACAGTGAATCTAAATGCTTAAAAATGTGCTATAAAAGAAACTTTACATAGAGTTGTTGAACTGTAAAGATGCCACTTTTGTGAAAAAGACCCAACTGTTGAATACCTTCGATGTGTTTTAGTCCAATTTTAAGTGTTTTTTTTTTTTTTTTGTAAAATATATAATGGCTGAAGAGTTGATTGCAATGCTCTCCCCAAGCAATAATTCCAAACGATAATAATGACTGAAAGTTGATCACAGGAGCTACCCAAGTTAGATCATGGGGGTTACCTGGGTAGAGCATATGACCCAGGTTGATCATGGTACATGTGAAATAGACAGCAGGTAGTAGTTAATGTAAATTATACAGACAAGGGTGTAACTCGCTTACCCAGAACTATTCTTATAGTGACCCTTAGGGGTCTGACTTCTGGTCTTATTTATATTATTTTCAAACAATCTTCCCGCATATGTGGATGAATAAACAACCACCGTTATTTATGCAGACTCCTGGGTGATAGATAACCTGAATCACTTAAGGATTTTCATATGTTACATTGAACATGGCCACACAGTACTGTCACAGTAAACACCTTGTGTTAAATAAGACTTAAACAAAACAATAATTAGTCTTGGAAAATAGGAAACATTAAGTGGGACTTATTTTTTTGACTGCTTTAACTTCATTTAAATATAATTTTTATTGGTCAAAATAAATGAAACATGTATTATTAAAAACATTTTGTATTGTACAAATAACAAACATATATTATTAACTAACAATTACTTCACAGTTTTAACTTTATATTAATTATAAAGTACATATAAACTAAAAGTAAAAAAGCAAAATATAATTATCCTATCATATGGTGATAATCGTTTACTGTCTTGGTGGTTCTAATCTGTAAAAGAAAAAAAAAATAGATTGTTATGGCAATCACACAAGTTAAACAATAAAATTACTGCATGAAATTACTTTATCCTACTATCCGTAACAAAAGTTTGGAGACTCGAGTTTGGATGCTTACAAAAATTAAACTAACAAAGCTAAGGTAATGGAACCTGTACCAATATTTTCATTGTTTTATTGTGCGTTGATAGGTGTCAACAAAACATTTTTGTATTATTTTTTCATATTTATACTTAGTACCAAACGAAAAAAGTAAACGATTTTTCACTAATTCCAAACAAATCTTGACTTTTGAAAATCACTGACTAAATACCCGTTCATGTATCTTGATGCAAATTTAATACGTGATTGGATATGGTATTGAAAATACTATATTAAAGTTTCAACATTTTTCTTTCATTAGAAAAAAAGTTCTTGTAGATTCTATAAAACAACTTTTTCTAAGCAATGGCTGATCGGACGAGGTTGAACTTGACATTGTTGTAATAAGCTAATTTCACATATTTAACTACATTCTTTGTTAACCTTTTACAGCCCATCGTGTATTTTGTAGCGATTTTTATTTGATAGTGAAGCGATGTTCACTAAAGAGAGAACGCTATTCGCAGCTAGGTCCTGAGTTATGTGTCAGGAATGCGCTGTTGCCAGGTGAACAACCTTCTTCAGGCAAAAGTCGTGACTCACTGGTAAGGTATCTGGTAAATATGAGGTGGACACTTAACAGCAAGTAGTGAAAAGTGCTCCCTTATTTAGTGACAAATATAGTGGGTAAACCAACAATAATCCTACTTTATCTCTCACCTTGACATCAGACAACTGTAAGTCTCACTAATTTTAAGAAATTTACAAAAAAAGTGAAGCCGAAGATAAGACTTTCACTCATAACTGACAACCACCTGGTTGGCATATATTCAGTTAGGCAACACATCAGCAATCACAAACTTGATATAGAGGCACGGACTTGACACTTAAGAAAAGAAAGTTATTTTCAAGGAAAAATAAGCACTATTGTAATAGGAATTTGAAATAAAATAAGCACTATTTTAATTTGAAACAATCAATCTATGCACAATCTACTAAATGATAACTAATTTTGGAATACTAGTGACATCACAGCACTGACCTAATTGTAATGTGTGACATCATTAATAACAGCTGCTATTAGTACAGTAACAGTGTGTGTCAAGTAGCAATACACTACATGTGTGGCAGAGCTCTGACCTAGATAGCCAGCGTCAGCACTATTCTGCACTGCTCAGCAGACACCTTGTACTGCATTCCACATTGTACTACCATTACTCACTTTTACCATGTCTAAGCACCCGTGTGGTGTTTGTAGCATTGGAGTTAAATACAAAGCTATACTTTGTACAGGACCATGTAATTTGTGGTTTCACTCTAAATGTTTAAACTGGCCTGACAAAAAGCTAAACAAATTTACAGATGAAGAAATCATGTCTTGGGTATGTGACAAATGTAAACATGACCCAGAAACTTCCAAAATAAATATAGAAGAGCTTGAAACCAAAATACAAGACCTTTCCCAAACTGACAACCTTGACCATGAGACGTCATTAACCATAGCAGCAGAAGTTGGAAATGCACTGCTAAATGAAAATAAAATACTTAAGGAAAAACTCCATCAAGAAAAGCTAAGGAAATCTGAATATCATCTACAGTTAGAAGACAAATTAACAGAAGTAGAAGAATTAAATAGGGATCTCACAGCCGAAAATTTTAAACTACAAGAACAAATAGAATTTTTGGAAAATAAGCTTCGTGCTGAACAAGAATTTGAACAAGAAATTATTGAGCAAGCTGAGCTGGAGAAAAATCAGTTTTGTGAGCAAATAAATTAACTGGCTTCATGTAACTCATCAATTATTGAAAAAAAAGGAAAAACTTGAAAAACAAGTAAAACTAGAAAAATCAAATTTTGCAAAACAAATTGATGACCTAACAAACAACATAAAACTACTAAAAATCGATCTAGAGACTAAAACCAATATGCTAAACAATATATCGGCAAGCTGTGAAAAATTGTCTGATAAACTTTTTGAGCAGGCTAAAATGGCTCAAGAACATCTAAAGTCTTTTCTAAAGGCTTCAAAGTCAGCCTTAAGTCTTAGCTTTCCTACTCTTAGAACTAGCAATGACATTCAAAATAAAACCTTACCTTCTCACAACTTGACACATAATATAATGGGGAGAATCAGTCAAACTCCGACAGAAAAACTGAACCATGAACAGACCGAGAGAGCCAGACAAACTCTGACACAAAAACTGAACCATCACCAGACTGAGAGAGCCAGACAAACTCTCACACAAAAACTGAACTACTACGAGACCGAGAGAGCCAGTCAAACTCCTACACCCAAACTGAACTGGCAAATCTACATCCTCTGCCCTGATTAACCTAGTAGAATTTGTAATTGACCAACAAGAAAAAGGAAACACATGCTCTGCTATTCTGCTAGATTATAGTAAGGCGTTCGACTGTCTCGAACACGAACAACTCCTGAAAAAACTATCATTACTCGGGATTCAAGGAACTGCAAAAGCTTGGTTTAGGAGCTATTTAACAGATCGAAGTCAGGTGGTAGAGATGAAATATAACAATAAGGGAAAAGTAGAACAAGTAAGATCACATCCAAAGAAGATCATAAGAGGAGTCCCTCAGGGATCGGTTCTGGGCTCTGTGCTATACATACTCTTCACAAATGATTTCCCTAAACTCCTTGAACACTATTGCAACTGTCTCATGTATGCAGATGATACAATATTACTTCTTGGCAGAGAAAACACAGAACAACTCGAAATAGATTCCTACACAGCTTTCAACATGGCCATTCAATATTGTCATAACAATGAACTTGTCCTTAATGAAAAGAAAACAAAACAACTTGTACTGGGCAGGAACAGAGAAGTAGCCGCACGAATACCAGGGGTAGATGAAGTCAGCTCTGCCAAGTATCTTGGTGTTACAATTGACGAAGATCTTACATGGACCCAACATATCAACACAATCTGTAGTAAACTCAGTACAGGACTGTATGTACTAAAAAGAATGATAAGTATAAGTGACAACAACACCACCAAGACCGCATACTACGCTCTCTTTGAGTCACACATATGTTATGGAATAGCTGTATGGGGTGGAACAACTAATGCCAACCTGCAACGAGTCCTTTTAAAACAAAAAAGAGCCATTAGAATCCTAGGGGATCCCCAGCCAAGAGAATCATGCAGAGAAACTTTTAAGAACATGAAGATCCCCACTGTTATAAATCTCTACATCCTGGATGTAGTGTCCTTTATCCACACCAAGGCACCAGAAGTGGTGATACGTGGGGCACAGGTTCACCATTACAACACCCGGCACGCAACCAACTACTGCTTTCCAGTTCACCACCTCAGTAGTACTGAGAAGAAACCCACATACACTGGCTCCAAAATGTGGAATACCCTACCAGAAGAGTTGAAGAAAACAGAAGCACAAAAGTTTTCAAGCTGCCTGAAAAACTGGCTTCAAGAACGTCCCTTCTACAGCCTGGCAGAATTTTATAACTGGAAACAATTTTTACCTCAACTAATATGACAATCAAATCCTTTTATCAATTTGATACAGCTTTAAACCTCAATAACATAACTTAAACATGTTCATCTTAACCCCTCAACCTGTTTCACTTTGTATGATTGTTTTGATTTTTTTTTTACAAACTTCATTTTACATTACCGTTTCTTTTTATCAATTTTGAACTTTTTATAGTTGCACTTCTTGTATAGACACTACAAGTTCTGTAAACTGTAACTGTTGCACATCATGGAATATTAAGTTAATTAACTTAATCTACAGCTTGTATCTTTTTCTTCTTTACTTTTAAACATGAGACTACTGTATCATTAACTAATGTTTTATGTTTTACTCAAATGATAGATAACATTTATGTATTGACGCCATTACTAATCTTGAAGATTATGTAAATAAAGAGAATCTTGTATCTTGTATGACTGTTGTGTCTGAATAACGCATGACTCATAACCTGTACCTCTACTTAAAGGCACGCTGACACTTATTTTCTATATTCTGCGTGAGTTGTCGAGTAAGCATCTCCCAGAGAACAGCCATGCCTCCCAGAGAACATTTTTCTGAGCAAGAAATTGTAATGATATTAAGTGCAATATGTTTTTTAGGACCGAGGGTGAGAGATTGGGTGACAAACGCTCTGGGTGATTTTACTCTGTGAATTGAGTAGCAGAGTTTAAATCCTCGTGTATACTGTACATTGACTTTAAATATTATGACATGGCCCTTCTTGGGCTGAGTATTTGTAAATAATGTAAATATTGTACATAGATATTATGACAAATCCTTTTATTACAGGAATATAACCATTTTAAAACTTGCCATTGGAGGTCAACAGCCTCATGAGAAAAAAATGACGGGAAATGGTATAAAAATATTGAAAACCAAAAATATTACATTATCTTTTCTTATATGAACCTGGATGACCTCTGGACTGGCACCGCAGTCCCGCCGGACACATTACTCACCACTCAGTGCACATCGCTTCGCTATCGAATAAAAATCGCTACAAAATACACGATGGGCTGTAAAAGGTTAACAAAGTATGTAGTTAAATATGTGAAATTAGTTTATTACAACAATGTCAAGTTCAACCTCGTCCGATCAGCCATTGCTTAGAAAAAGTTGTTTTATAGAATCTACAAGAACTTTTTTTCTAATGAAAGAAAAATGTTGAAACTTTAATACAGTATTTTCAATACCATATCCAATCACGTATTAAATTTGCATCAAGATATATGAACAGGTATTTAGTCAGCGATTTTCAAAAGTCAAGATTTGTTTGGAATTAGTGAAAATATTGGTACAGGTTCCATTACCTTAGCTTTGTTAGTTTAATTTTTGTAAGCATCCAAACTCGAGTCTCCAAACGTTTGTTACGGATAGTATATGCTACACTTCAAAAAGTTAAAACGAATAACTATCTTTGATAGTAAACAGGAATAATCAACATTATTTTTTAGGTTAGATTATAGGGCACTTGGCCAGAAATTAGAATATTGGGAGAGATGTGGCATCAGCAAACTTACCTTAGAAGATAAGTCCACTAACACCCAGTAGTAGTAAACAAATAAAATATAATCACACGTAGCAAACATTTTCTGTGCCGCTGGCACTTAATTCAGGTGAGTAGAGAGAGTTATCTTCCAATATTGTTGGGTAGGTGGCAGTGAAGGGGTGTTAAGTAGTGGGAGTTGTATATCCATAGAGCAACAATCAGGTTTTAATGCAGTATTTTCCAATTAGTATAAATAAAGATTGCTCATGGGGGAGGGGTAGAAGGGAATTGGTAAGTGATCGATCTAATGTTCAGATTATGTGGGTCACGGGATAATTATTCTGCTAATACATTCCTGCTGTATATATATCATACTTGGCTATAAAGCCAAAGTCATTTTCTGTGCCATCAGTCCACTTACGCTTAGCAGGTGCTGTGGGTGTTTGTTGAGTGTTTTCTGGCAGACGTAATGTCCTAGACACTGTTCCAGAGGGACCTGGTGTTGGTAGGCATAACTGAGGTGTGGCAGTGTTCGAAAAATCTACATCACTTTCATCCTCACTGTCAATTGAAAAATTGTGCAAATTCACAATTTTGTGGATTGAATTGAATTTGAATGTGAAAATTGTGCAAATTCCTCACTAGGCATTTCATCATCGTGGAATGTGCTTGAAAATTCCACAATGACGAAATTTTCATCAAACACGTTCTTTGAGTACTGTGGTATTGGCTCACCCACCCACCCATACACGTACTGTGGCATTGACTCACCCACCCACCTGTACACATACTGTGGTATATATATACACACACACATTATTAGTCCGAACAGCCTCCTAATTAAATAAGTTTTAAATTACATAAGAAAAAAATCAGGCTGATTTTGAGGATAACTCAATGCCAATTAATTAGTCACTAGACTATGAATAGGTACCATACCACTGATTGACAGCTCTAGTCAATCAATCGTAAAAGTCGATTCCAACTACCGCAATTCCTGCAGTTGACTGAGGTTTTTGAGAAAAGAATGAGTATATAAACTCCAGATTTGGAATTAAAGTTATTTTGTATTAAAAAACTGTCTGTAATTTTTTTCATTGAAAATATCTGCATGTATACGTGTTTTTGTCAGGTTACTATGGACTCACTGGAGGCCATTCACTTGTGATGGCGGTGAAACACTCAACATACAGTACATTATAAATACATTTATTATTATTATTATTACAATTGTTGTTTATGACTTGCAAAGTGCAAAGATTTTACCTCTTTTGTTATGGTCAAAACAACATTAAATTATTTTGGAACACCCCGTCATATCCAACTTATTACTCTTACCTGTGCACAGTGATAGTGTCTGAAGCCTTAATGCTTGATGTGTCTAGTGGAGTGAGGAACACAAATTGCTGGTTTATATTATTGGCATAAGATAACAGCAAGTCCATCACAATTCGCCGATTAACACCATCCTGAAACAGTCTTATTTTTTTTTACTGAACATTTTTATTAATAATATATTTAACACTTTCCCAGACTAAGAATCAATAGTCAAACAAAATGAGATCAACATTTAAATGATGAGTACTATTCTTTAATGTTCAATAAATATTGCTTGCTCTAATACATGTTTAATGTATTTGATACAGCAAATATATATTTACCTTAGCAGCTATATGTAAATCTCCTCTGGATAAAAATATGAATTAAACAGCAAAACTTAAAAAACAAGGCTTACCATGAAAACGTCAAACTCATCAAGAAAGTGAAAGGGCAGTTCGACTTCCTGCCACAGTGCCATGACGAAGCACACTGTGGCAAAACTCTTTTCCCCTCCCGAGAGAGATGCTGTGTCCAGTCTCTGAGCGTTCAAATTGCTCTTATCATGTAACGGCTTCACTTTGATGGTGAGTAGTCCTGCATCCATATCAAACTCCAGTTTCCCCTAACATAGCAATACCATGTAATAAATTAAGAATACCAAACTGATAATTACAACATCTAGATGAAAAATATCTACTAATAGACAAAGATCAGATTGTAAAATGTTCTCTACAATTTTTGCACTATTCACAAAATAATCTTAATAATATGTTCTTTTCAAAACTAATCCATTGCATTAAAATATATATTTAAAATTAAAAACATTACTTTCAAACCGTATTGCATTTATTTCTAAGCAATACATAACAAAAATATATATGAGAAAAACAAAGTTATATTTATAACTAAAACTTTTACTAGATTACCTTGTTCACATTCACATTGCACAACATGTACTAAAAATTAATTAACTGATGCATGTCGTTCCTTCAGTTTATAGCTGATCCAGTTTGATAGTCAACTCTTGTGTCTGTTATTTAGAAGATATTCTTTCAAAATATATTTCTAGGTTATTTTACTGTATATTAGGCAGTCAATTATCTATATATTTAATTTCATAAGGCAAATAGGCTGCATAAAAATTCCAAGCGTTATTACTTCACCTAAGGCCTTCGGAAATGGCTCATTTTAAAGCTCTGATATTTTAGATGGCGGGAATAATAAAAGTTTTGTGATCTGCCTTAAGGACTCCGCCCCATTAGCCCTCAAAGTTCCCATGTTAATCTAATGAGAAGAATGTTTTTAACTTTTGTGTGTTTAATACTGTGGTAATATGCATAAAATATTCTAGCTGTTAATAAGACAAATGCAATATTCTATCTTTTAATGTTTTATAACCAAATTAACAAGGCACAAAGCCAAACCTTTAAGAAGCTGGTATTCAACTGAACAAACCAGTGTTTACCCATGGGCAACTTTATGTTCGAGTTTTACAAAACTATTAATCATTCAATATTAATCATTCAATATTTAACAGCAACATTTGTATTTTATTTATATAGGGGATTTTGCCCATACAAGCCACTAGTTAATAATTAATTGTGTTATATACTGCAATAATCTATATTGGTTACTCTTGTTATTATGGAAAATCCTGATGGTCAAGACTGAGAGTGTTAGTCAGCCGGCACATAACTCTCAGTCTTATACGACTGATACGGCGCCAATGGAATGTTTATAGTCAGTTAAAATGTTAAGTGTAAATTGTATTTTAGTAGTTACCATCATCATCCCACCAAGTGTTGTCATAATTTGTTAGTACTTGCGTTTCTACCATTTTGCAGCTACAGTAGAACTTCGATTAACCGTCCCTCGTTTATCCGTCAGTCTCTGTTAACTGTCAGGGGTAAAATTTAAAATAGGGATTTTAAATACTGTGCCGCGAAGCAACTGCGCGAATACACACAAATGTCCATTGCCGTCCGGTAGCGACTGCACGTCTATTGCCGCCAAGACGATGATGAAGACTTAAGTCAGGAGCCAAAACCTACAATAAGCCACTCAGAAGTAGAAACAATGCTGACAAAATGTATAGATTGGTTCGAGCTGCAAGAGGAAGCTAATGACACTCAGCTTCTACTACTCTGCAAGATTCGTAGCATTGCCGCTCAAAAAGCTAGAGCTTCTAAAAAACAGAAGAAGATGACTGACTTTTTTAAGGCTTAGGCCAATTTTTACATACAGGTGCTGTATTGTAAAATTGTTAACAGTACTGCATACATTAATTACAAATTTTGACAAAGTATAAAAATATATGTTGTACTGTATATTTTTTGTAATACATACTATAGGCCATACTGTATTATTTTTTGTGCAATACAAACTTCTTTATTATTCATTGTAAATGTTTTAATTTATATTTTTATTCCTTTTTCCACCTTAAAATATAGTTTTTAATGAGTACTACATAAAACGTACCATTTTGGTCATTTTAAAGACGATTTTCTGTTATCCGTCTATTCTATTATCCGTCACCGTCCCGGTCCCGACAGTGACGGTTAATAGAAGTTCTACTGTACCAGATTAGTGGTAACAACAAAAACTTTCTAAAACAGTGGCTCCCAACTGTTTACTACTAAAGTATCACCAGAGGCTTTTTGTGTTACTTGTGTACCACAAGTTGTATCCGAAGCAGTGTTACTAATTTACAAATTAAATATCTCTCCTAACAAGAAAATAATTTCCTTTAATTTTTGTGGTTTGATAAAATCTGCATTCAATCAGAAATGCTCTTGCGGACCACTAGAAATGTTCCTACGTGTACCACCGATTGGGAAAAATTGATCTATAAAATATTTTTTTATCAAACTGGCTGATTGCACATGCTCGTTCCCTCAATTCTCCCTTTCATTTATTTTGTAGAGAAAAAATTGAATAATTCAACCACAAGGACCCATCCACTAAGCTGTAAAAAATCAACTGAAAGGACCTTTTTATTACAATTTCTACCATTTAATTATATTCCTACCCTAAGGATGGCTTTTGCTAAATCTTTCTTAATCCTCTTACATATTTTTCATCCCTGAAAAGATCATTTCTGAAAGTACATGGGTGGTTACTACCCTTGCACTAAGACATTTATCTGCCTGCTTGCCTGTCTGTGTCAATAGCTGTAAATGTTGAAACATGTATTTGACTGGTTTATTAATTCATCTGTACAATTAGTATCATTTTTACAGACAATTATTTGAAAATTTTTTTCATACCACTGTTGTTAATTTAATCCTCTTTGATACAATACTTCTCATTACTTGAATGAAAAAATAATAAACTTTGAAACTTAAAATAGACTTATAACTACGATTACTACAACTAAAGTCATGTGATTCACTTACATCAAAATTACGTTCACTCAAAAACATCATGAAATTGTGTTTAGCCGAGTTTGACAGAAATGTTTTAAGAGCAGACTCTTTGAGTTTTCTGTTTTTCAAAGCCATTTGCATTTTCTGAAAAATTCAATTAGAATTACTGTTATATACAAATATTGCATACAAGAAAGCGATATGCTGTTAGCAAATTTCAATAGGAAACAAATCTACTTAACATACAAAAGAAAAAAAACATATGACAATTTAGTTCCACTTATATTGTGCAAGACAAGGAAAGTACTAAGTGGAAAGAGGAAATCAGTTGGTGGATTCAATATCCATATTTAACATTAATCCATGAATTTATTATAAAACAATAAAAAAATCTATCTGATATATAGTTTACAATTTGTTTGGTAAAAGCAAATTTGAAAACCTTTCAATTTCAATTAAATACTATCTAACTGTTAAAGAGTTTTGTAATTATAACCCTAAAAGAGAAAGGATGTCTCCAGTCAACTATCTTAGGATGTCCAAAACATCAGTTCCATTATAATGTCTCATGCTTTGATCTACACTCTATGAGCATTATGTAACAACACTTGAATAAATGAATTTATTCCCCTCAAAACTCACTAATCTGCAAGAATAGAATACCTACAATATGATCTTAATAAATAGATTGGCATTGTTATTTCAAAATGGCTTGAAGATCTAAAACTATTGTTAACAATTTCATTACATTTCAATACCACTGTACTAGTATGGGTGGGCCTTCTTTTTATTCGAAGGTCAAGTGCAGAATAGGAATAACAGAAATTCATTAGGCGATTGCTGTGTTCACGAAAAATAGGACCGAGAAAGCTCGGTTTATTTTTCATTTTAGATGAATTATATCCAATAAATATTCAGTTTCTTCTATTTCTATATATTTAATTTAGGAAGGGAAATTAATGTAAGTCCTCACGAAATTTATAGGGCTAGGAAAAATACAAGATAAGCTTAAGGGCCAAGGGGATGAGAAAAATACCAGAAATGTTGGACATATCACAAGACAATGGTGGTATCAAAACTTGACTACTTCAACAACTAAGAATTTTTAAACAAGAAAATGCCTTGAATCAGGTCAGTATATTGGATTTGAACTAGTTTAATAAAGAAATATTTAACAGTTACCTTGGAATAATATTGTGTTCTATAGAGGGTGTCCCAAAAGTAAAGTTCCAAAACTTCAGGAACTGGTTATATAGGTCAAAATAAAGAAAAAATAAAGAATACATTAAAAAAAAAAAAAACACTTTGTTTACCAGATATTCACCATTTTAATTTTTTCACAAAAGAATTTTTATCTCCTAGTTGGCATAACCAATGTTTATGAAACTCGCTATACATGTTAATATAACATAAACCTATTTTATAAACAAAAATTAACATGATCCAATTCGAAATATCAAAATGGTGGCCATTTAAATTGTAAACGGAAATTGGGGGAAAACGGAAAAAATACAAATTGCCGCCATTTTGAAATTTCAAATTGGATCATGTTAATTTTTTTTCCTAAAAAAGCACTCTGTTATTGTACAGTAATATGCATAGCAAGTACCATAAAGATCGGTTATGCCAACTCGGAAATAACAATTATTTTGTGAAAAAACAAAATGGCGGATGTCTGGTAAACAAAGGGTTTTTGGTATTTTTTATTTTGACCTACATAAACATTTCTTGAAGTTTAGCACTACCTTTGAGACACCCTGTATAAAACGTCAATATTTTGTAATAATGTAACCTTTATAATTTATAAGATTTATACTATAAACTTTATGTAAATTTATACTAATGACTAGGCAGGCCTTCATGTCACAGATATATAGAATTGAGTAATAACTGCTCTTTAGTGACAACTAATTACTATTATTAATGTATAAAGTCATAAAAAACCACCTCTCTTTGCTCATCATTAAGTACATTACCGTACATTTTTGATTCTAAGCTTTCCAAGCTTCCTAATCATAGTGCATAACTTATTCAACATATAATATTCTGTCTAATGATATTAAAGAGCTGAAATAATGATTGTACTATTGTATTGCCAAAAAGCTATTGTTAAAACAAACAATAAAGTTAATTTTTTAAACTAATATTTGTAAGCAATTTATAAAACTGACATGTTATGTATTACCACAAACATTCAAAGTAAAATGTGCAAACTGGTTTTTACTAACAAAAAAAACTTAACAACTACAGCGATTATGCCTGGTTTTTAACTCACAATTATATCCTAATGAAGTGAAATTTATTATATAATTGATTGGACTTTCAACGTACCAACGTTAATCTACGTACTATTTCCAAGTCTTTCATAACAGCATTGAAAGTAATTTGTCTCTCATTAAAATTCTTCTCCAATACTTCTAAGGATCCTCCATTTTCTTCTTCAATTTTTTTTAAATACAATACAATGCTCTTTAACTCTCTGTTAATTACATCAGTTGACCTGAAAAAGAAAACATAAGAAATAAAACATCCTAATTTAAGAATCAAATCAGTTTTTAAAGCAAACAGAAAAGCGGATACTTAAAAATATAACCATGCCAGTTTTATCAAGTCTATGTGTGGAATTACCAAAATGCCGTCTCATCCCTTAGAATTATACTTTTGAAAATCTTGTCCAGATAGAAAAGATTCAATTTAGTTTAGGTTAGAACTGATTTCATCCACCCATAAAGATATGTACAGTGGTATTGAATTAGCAGCCCACACACTTACAATGGTATACGGAAATTTGTTAGTAATTGTAACATGTAAAACTAAAAAAAATAAAGTAATGATACATTTTTTTAAGATGTATAACTTTTCAAATTTAGAAGCTCTTTATACTTTTTTAAGGTGTAACAACATTTCAAAACAAGTAAAAAAGTTAAGAAATAGCTACTAATGCTAAGCCTTTCGCAAACACGTTTACTTGTGCATCTAGTTCTACAACTAGATGCAGAGGTGTGTCAAATGTCCTGAGTGAATACAGTGAAATGCAACTCAAGATGAAATACATACTTCGAAACTGGTTGTGCGAAACAAAAAAAAGAGGTAACTATTTTACCATGTATTGTTAATTAATTATATTTTTAATTCTTTAGTTACATACCTGTCAGTTTCTACTGGTTCACATATCTGGGAAGCATTCTCTGTATTTTCATCATTAATTCTATTCGATTCAGAAATTTCTTTTTCAAAAACAGCTATTTTCTTTTCATGTTCTTTCAACCGTTGTCTCATCAAGTCACCCTTGCTGGAGGCCTGTTGGATTGTGGACTTCAATCGCTGAATTTCCCCCTATAAAATTAGAATAGTACAATAATAAAGGCTTTTAAAATATCATTTACACTATCTTCATAACATTTTAATACCTAGGGCTACCATAATGATAAATTAATAAAATAGTACCCTTTTTTATCCAATTCGACAACATATTTTGGAGCTTAGTCTAACTTCTTAGTCATATTATAAACTTTCTAATTTGTTTTTAGTTTCCAAATAAAATACGTAAATAAAAATATATTGTGAACAGGTCATATGTTTCAAATTCATGAGTAAATTCACTATGAACTTATTTTATGTTTTCTTATGTGAACTTAAAAAAGAGGTTTATTATATGCCATAAATTTTAAATTCATCAGTAGATGTAATTTTGTCGCCATTGTTCATATAATTTAAAATTTGTAAGTTTTCTTTTATATTTTTGTAGTTGTGGTTTTCAGAGAATTTGATCTTCATAGTTTTCAGAATTGTAAGCAAATTCTTTAACCTCTCAACTGCTGGATTATTGGTACCTGTCTAACCCCTTGTGCTGAGTTTTCCTCAGACACACTAAACCTTTCATAAAAAACCGTCACCAAGACATTTCCAAAACTATATAAACTCACACTATATTTCAGATTAACTAATATATGTATTTTAATAACATGAAATAATATATATGTATCATATATTTACATATTATATAAATAACGAGTACAAGACACCATTTTTACAACACTACCAAATGTTTGTAAACAACAAGGGACTACTAAACAGCTGCTGTAATATGAAACTAAACTCATTCTGTTGATAGAGTCAACAAGCCTAGTTGTACACCAAATTTTCCACAGATGTCGGGAGAATGCTATTGACAAGAAATAATCAGTAACGACTTCTGTCGTTTGCAGCACATCACGCTGTAAGTGCGGAACAACCCAACTCGTACGTAGCACAGCAGGACAAGCAGCCGTTAACGACTGTAGTCGTTTGCAGCAGTTTAGAGGTTAAATCCATTCTTTCCAATTAAAGGTGTTTATTTTTCATGTTCTGATACAGGGCAGCATAACTTCCTTTTTTAAATTTAATAAAACCAATTGTATGAATCAGAATATTTGTATTTATTTTTATAATGTAGGCACATTTGCAGATGCAAATGCGAAGATGGGAAAAGGAGTACTATGGAAATCCGTGTCAGGGTGTCAAAAGTTTACATAATGTTTCTAATGATAATGAAACTTGACTAGGAAGCCTAGCATCAGCAACAAATCTGTTTATTATAAGCCTTGGGTGATCTACAAACAAAAACAGATATCACCTGATGGAATAACAAAGAATCAAATTGTTCATGTACTAGTAGATAGTAGAAACCTAAGTATTATTACAAATGTACGGAGTATCAGGGGAGCAGATTTGTGGATCTGACCACTACCTTGCTTTGATTAAACTAATTCAGGAAATTTGCATTGTTAAAGGAAGGAAAAATAATCAAAGCAAGTCTATAGCAGTAAAAAACTCAAGAACAAACAAATAGAAGAATTTAAAATAAACTATCAAACAGATTTGAAGTACTGAGCGATTTATCTGAAAATTTAAATACACAACCTGGTATAGAAAGTGAGTGGTCTTGCATTAAAAGAAGTATTGTAGAGACAGCCAAAGAAGTATGCGGAAAACGAGGCAGACAAAAGAAAAAGCCTTGGTTTGATAAAGAATGCCAGGAAGTCATAGAGAGAAGGAACATAGATGGTTAAGAAATGAGACTGAGGAAGCTAAAAAAAAAAAAAGAAATAAATAATGTATGCAAAAAGACAAATAGATTGTTAAGGAAAAATTTGATTTCTAAAGTGTTTGATGGAAAAAACAGAAAGAGACCAGGTAGCAAATAAAGAATTATTGAATTGAAATAATGCAAGAGATTTGTATCTAGGCATTAAATATTTTAACAAAGGTCATAAACCCAACAAATATGGGAACAAAGACGAAAATGTAAATTTGTTAATGCAAGAGCAGGAAGAGGTGGAAAGATGAAGAGAATATTTCTCTGGCCTCTTTAATGGTGAGACAGTAACTGGGAGTGATCCAACTCAAAATTTCAACAAGTTCAACCTTTGGTAGAACCGCCATCCAAAGAAGAAATTAGGCATGCCCTAAAAACACTAAAGAACACTAAAGTACCTGGTGGAAACGGCAACAATGCAGAACTGTTAAATAAAGGAAGTAATTTGCTGGAAGTGAAAATACATGGTCTCATTACAGAAATATGGACCCAAAAGATAATCCCAAATGAGTGGAGGAGGCCCTTATTACTATATACTTGGTACTCCACTTCATTAGAAGGGAGAGAAAGAAAAGTGTAAAAACTACAGAGACATATCCCTTCTTAGTCACTCATTCAAAGTGTTGTCTAAAGTTCTTCTAAAAAGACTGGAAGAATACTCTGACCTAATAACTGAAGAACACCAAGCATGATTTATAAAGGGTAAATCAACATCAGATCAAATATATATATACTAAAACAGTCATTATCAAAGTACTGGGAATACGGAAGAGATGTCCATGCCATTTTCATAGACTAGGAAAGCTTATGACGGCCTACAAAGATGTAAAATTTGGCAAAAAATAGAACAATTCAGAATAGCCAACAAGCTAATACAAATGGTTAAGCTATGTACAGAAGAGTCAACATACAGAGTAAAAGTAAATGGCAAAATATCAGAATCTTTTAATGTAGTGACCGAAGTTAGACAAGGAGACGGATTATTCCCCTTCTATTCAATATAGCTCTAGAAGATGTGTTAAAAAAATTCAGATGTACAGAAGTTGGAGTAAAATTGAATGTTCTTGCCTTTGCTGACGACATACTCATAGTTGCAGAAAACAAAGATGATCTAAAAAGGCCAGTGAAAATCCTAGAACAGAAAACAGAACCGATGGGACTTAAAATTTACGATACACGAACAGTGGCATACAGTGGTATGGTACTGTGGTACTGACCCACCTGCCCACCCATACACGTACTGTGTATTGACCCACCTACCCACCCATACACGTACTGTATATTGCCCACCCGCCCACCTATACACGTACTGTGGTACTGACCCACCCGCCCATTCATACACGTACTGTGTATTGACCCACCCACCCACCCATACACGTACTGTGTATTGACCCACCTGCCCACCTATACACGTGCTGTGGTACTGACCCACCCACCCACCCATACACGTACTGTGTATTGACCCACCCACCCACCCATACACGTACTGTGGTACATGCACTTCACAAAGAAATAGGGGACAAGACAGCTCTAAATTTTACTTTGGTCAACATTAATTTAAACAATTTAGAGATTTTAAATATTTTGGTGTAATAATCACAAATAACAACTAAGATACCCCAGAAATATTGAATAAAATTAACCAAGGCAATAGATGTAGCTCTGCTTGCAATAGACTTTTATCCCGTAAAACCAAAATGAAAATATAACAATCAATTAACACCAGTATTCAACTACGGTGCCAAAGCATGGATTATTAGTAAGATGATGGAAAGAAAACTCATAACTTTTGAAAACAAAATCCTTCGGAAAATCCATAGACCAACCTATGAAAATGATGTATGGCGTATTAAACGCAACAGAGAGATTCGAGATTTATACAAAGATAGAGACATCATCACAATAACAAAAAACAGATGAATATGAAGTGCAGGACATATTTAAAGAAGAGAGCCTGAGTCAATCCAGAGAAAAATTGGAATAGGGGATCCAGCAGGAAGAAGAACAAGTAGATGACCAAGACTATGATGGTGGGATCAAGTCCAAAATGATATTGCTACATTTAATACAAGTCTAGAAGAAGTAGAGAACCCAGAATACTGGAGAGGATGCTTTGCTGAAGCCAATTCCCTTCTTGAGTATAAATAGCCATGGGAGTAAGTAAGAGTAAATAATGAACGCACAAGCCTAAAGTTTTGTTTTACATAGTTTTGAAAATCAAATCGGGTAATTGACATCCTCCACTCTCCAAACACTGAGTAAACAGATTTCTAGCATTAATTTTCCTCACCATGAGCCAGATTTCGTTTGTCTGGATCTGTCAACAAACAAAACGTGCGCTACTGGGCTGACACAAATCCTCGAGAATTGCATTGAAGACATTTGCGTTCACTGAAAGTTACAGTTAATTGCACAATTTCCTCAGCTGAAATTATTGGTCCATGGTTCTTTTAAAAAACAGAGCCATTCTTCTACGTCTTTTAAAAAACAATCAAATTCTAATGGGTGGAGGCTATTTCCTATTTGTAGATGTAGTTGTAATAGTGTATAATTGTAATGTAGTTTGAGTTTGTACAACTCATTAATGCTATTTTTGAGCCATATTCTTTCCGCTGTCTTTTTTGCTGCGATAGCAGACGAGCTTGTACTATTTACTTTAACATGTATATACTTGGGAATTATGTTTTGATTAACACGTTTTTTTGAATCTGATGCCTTCTAAAAATTTTAGTTACAACCCTACTAAGTTGAGACCGTAAACACAAGTTGTTTACAAAAACTTTGGCTATGTTATTAATTGAACAGCTGTTTTTGAAGATTACTTTTTCCATGCTTTTATTTAAATAAAATAAGTGTTTCCTGTACATTTATTAGAAATGTAATCAATTGAACATCTGTTTTTATTTAGATGTGTTTTTTTACATCCTTTAATTTTAATTCAGTTGAACAATATATTTATATTCAACATTAACAATACATAACTTGAAGTGAACTTTCGTATATAATTATATAGTTTAATGGTAGGATTATTAGCGTTATTAGCGGGGGGGGGGGGGGGGGCACATACATCCCCAGGAAAAGGAGAAAACTTGTGCCAGTTACCTGGTACCATTTACTTTAACACATCCACTGCGGACCCCCCGGTTCTGCGAGGTAAGCTCTGCAATGCAGGTGCGCGCCATGCGGTACCGTGGAGTGTTGCCACGAACTGATCTATTGCTCAACATTGGGCCGAGCAATTTTGTATTCGGTGATCGTGTTGTGTTGTTCCAACTCAACCTTGACGTGAAGTTCATTTCCGATTCCCGTGTTTTCAGCCTGTGCTAACCATGTTCATTGACTTTAAAGTTTGTTTACACATTTGTACAGTTATATTATTGTGTTGTGTATATTATTTTGATCTTGTACATTCATATTATTGTTTTATATTTGTTATTATTATAATATATTTGACAAGTTCCACAAAGACTAGCAGTAAAGCCTCAGCCATTCCATACAATGTAAATAAATATTTTATATACTGTAACAACTAATGAAAAAAAGTGTTTTAACGTGTATTTAGTGCAATATTTGACGTTATAAACATGGAGTGCGTGACAAAACTGGCTTAACGGCTGACCCCGCGGATCTGGTGACCGAACTGTGACATCACCTTTGGAGCCAATTCGAATGACAGACATATTTTTTATCATAAACAGTCTTGTATTGTCATAAGGAAAGTTTATCAAATTACTTTATATGTTAGCTTCTGGGGCGATATATATATAATATGTATTTCATTTAGCAGTCAATGTGTTAATACATCTTACAGCTCTTTTTGTAGAACAAATATTCTATTTAAGTTATGTTTAGATATGCCCCAGAGTACAATTGAGTACCTTATCAAGCCAAAATCAACCAGCCTTGATAATGCAAGGCAAGAAATGTTTCTCATAACAAAAGTGTTTGCAGAAAGTTGTTTTGCGAATTTATCAACATCGTCGTTTCACCTGAGACCATCGTCCAGCCTTATACGGAAGTAAGCTGTGAACCTAAGTAAAGGATGTCATAAAGTGAGGAAATTGGGGTTTTTGTGAGTTTATGTGGAGACTGATCAAGATTGGGAAATATTGAAAAATGGCATTAAGGTTAAGGAAGGATTTCTGTTATAAGTTATTTAATTATCTTCTCTGCGAGGATAGCGAGGAGCTTTCCTGGTATGTATTCCGATATGTGATTGATATATATATATATATAATATATATATATGTTATAATTATATATATATATATATATATATATATATATATATATATATATAAAATAAATAGAATGGGTTCAAGAATGGATCCTTGTGAAACGCCGAAGATGACTGTTTTAGGTTTAGAGTAAGAAGATTTTTCTTACCTGTTTTTCTTTTTTCTTTTTTTTTTCGAAAAAGTCTTCTTTGGTTATTTGAGATCTATTGGAGAGATATGAATGGACTCAAAAAAAAAAAAAAAATGATTAATGAAGACTCGATTATTGATGAATCATTCTGACATAACTCAGGTTAAACCATATTCAATGTTTATGGTACAAGAAGGAGGGAGGTGGCGTCAAGAGACTTCTTTTGCTCCTGGTGGCGTCAATGCTAGAGACGGCCCTGCTGATTGCAACCATTTTGTAGATGCTGTATATGTATCATGAAGGCTGAGAACAAAACCTATAGTCTCCACAACACTCATCCCTGAGGAGCTGACTCCTGTCACAGAAACTAATCAGTGATCTCAATATAAACATGTCAGATCACTGATTATAATCAGAAAAATAATAGTTTTTGTGCTTTACATTTTTAGGTTAGGTTAAAGGGCACTAAGCCAGGAATTAGTATATCAGAGAGATAGGACATCAGCAAACTTACCTTAAAAGACAAGTTCACTAACATCAGAGTAGTAGTCACAAACACAAAATACACAAAAGCTCACAAATTTTCAACACCACTGGCATTTTCTTCAGGTGAGTAGAGAGAGAGAGAGAGACACTGAAATGACTTCCACTATTGCTGGGTAGGTGGCTGTGGTGGGGGGGTGTACATCCATAGAGCAACACTCAGGTGTAGATGCAGTATTTCAGTTAGTATATATATAAAAATATATAAATATATGTGTGAAGTTTGCTGATGGGGAAGGGGTTGAAGGGAAGTGGTCTATCTTATGTTAAGATTAGGTGGGTCACGGGATTTTGTTATCCATTGGTGTGCTAATTCCATCCTTCGGAGTTGGGAACTATTGGCATGGGAAGGAAGGGATCTGATTACCTTAGTGGTGTAACACTGATCAAAATTTTGATTATGGAGAAGAGTATGGGCAGAGACAGGTTTTTCAGGATTTTGGACTTTGCAATCATGTCTATGGCCATTCATGCGTTTACGAAGGGTTTCACTGGTGAGGCCAATATATTGGGCAGGACAGTGCCAGCACTGCACTGTCCTGCCCAATATATTGGCCTCACCAGTGAAACCCTTCGTAAACGCATGAATGGCCATAGACATGATTGCAAAGTCCAAAATCCTGAAAAACCTGTCTCTGCCCATACTCTTCTCCATAATCAAAATTTTGATCAGTGTTACACCACTAAGGTAATCAGATCCCTTCCTTCCCATGCCAATAGTTCCCAACTCCGAAGGATGGAATTAGCACACCAATGGATAACAAAATCCCGTGACCCACCTAATCTTAACATAAGATAGACCACTTCCCTTCAACCCCTTCCCCATCAGCAAACTTCACACATATATTTATATATTTTTATATATATACTAACTGAAATACTGCATCTACACCTGAGTGTTGCTCTATGGATGTACACCCCCCCACCACAGCCACCTACCCAGCAATAGTGGAAGTCATTTCAGTGTCTCTCTCTCTCTCTCTCTACTCACCTGAAGAAAATGCCAGTGGTCTTGAAAATTTGTGAGCTTTTGTGTATTTTGTGTTTGTGACTACTACTCTGATGTTAGTGAACTTGTCTTTTAAGGTAAGTTTGCTGATGTCCTATCTCTCTGATGTGCTTTACATTTGTAACTTCTTAGTCTTTTGTTTAGTTTTCAATAGAATGATTAGTCTTCAATAGTTATGAAGACACTGAATTTTAATAGTTTTTATTTGTATGAAATCAAACAACCAATCTTTTTTTTAGATTATTTTTCAAAAACCATCATCAATATAATGGGTTAAAATTATACAATTCACTGCTGATCGACCTGAAATTGGAACAAAATTTCAAACGTTTTGGGAAATCATTGAAGCAGATATTGCTTGCCCAGTATAGCGTCCAGGATTTTTCTTTTAGTCAAAATAATTTTATTTGAATTAGTTGTGATTCTATCTGTTATTCTTTGTAATTTGAGTAAAACTTAGAAAAGTTTCCAATGTAAATGAACTTATTCCACCGAACAGGAATTCTGAACAGGAACAGGATCCATATGAGCAGACAGTCTTCTTTATTCTAAATCAATGGTTTAAGAGATTCTATTCCTCACACATCACAAATATTGATTTATTTTGCACTGTTCATCTATTGCACCTTAAAATTACTATAATAAATGAAGATGGTGCTGACAAATTGTCATAGCTGCAAAAGAAAGTTATTAAATTTGTTTTTCATGTCTACAACACCTAAACCAGAATGACGGTGTTATCACTTACGTAAACAAATGACTGAATGCAACTGTTTCACAGATTAATTTAGGTGACGTATATGGTATTAAACTAGACTTTAGTTTTGATAATAAACAATATAACCTCTTCGTATATACAGAACATTTGATGGTGATACGAAACTTTTTATTAATGATTTAGAAAACTACTATGACAATGTGAATAAAAATATTACATGTATTCTTATAGGCGATTTAAACTTGGATTTAATGAACCCTGATGAAATCACAGACCGATATTTAGACTGTTTACTTAGTAATGAACTAGTACAATGTATTGACAAACCAACGAGAGTGACTGGTGGAAGTGAGACATGCTTGGACCATATATTTTTACGATACAATGAATTGCATAGTGTGAGATCAGCTATGTTCCACACAAGCATTACCGACCACTACAGAGTAGGACTTAATATTGCTACAACTGCTTCTGCCGCTACTACTATTACTCCCACAATAGCTTATTACACTGATCAATAGGTACTCACTGATACTCTCTCTCTCTCACCTGAATTGGGACTCTGTTACGAATAGCCTGGATGTTAATATTTGCGCTTCTAGTTTTATCAATAACATTTATACAGCAAATTATTATAAATAAGAGCCATTACAAACAAATTAAATAATGGATTTCTGCTGATTTAATTAAATTAATTAGAAAAAGAGAAGTTAAGCAAAAAGTTAAAAACCAACCCTTTAATAATATAATTAAGAAGCAATTCACAGATCTCCGGCGGAGTCTTAGTAGATCTCTATACATCTAACCAAGAGACAGTATTATCGAAATAAAATAAATGAATGTAAGAATAATGCTAAGTTATTCTGGAGCGTTATAAATTAACTAGCTGGCAGGACGAAGCGTATATACTCATTTGAAATCAAACAGTTTCTACCTGGAACTACGGTTGTGAGCAATGAGTTAATACAAAATGTTGTCAATCAATTTAATACATTTTTTGCTTCTGTAGGCCAAAACTTGGCTAATGACATCAATGCAGGAGGAGAACTACTGGTGAGAGATTTAGACTTTCGACTTCAAACTTTTTTTACACTTAATACAGTAACAGAACTGGACATTTTCCACCATTTCACTCAACTGAGGGGAGGGTCTGCTCCGGGTCTGGATGGTGTTTCAGCCATTATCTTAAAAAAACATTCACATTCTTGTTTGTTCCCTAAATTATTTTATAAATTTTGAGGGTGTATTTCCTGATGTTTTCAAATTAGCAAAAATATTTCTATTGCACAAATCAAATAATTTTACAAACAAAAATAATTTCTATTTGCACAAACTATAGCAAATTATCTCTATTTGCTGATGACACATTGCTTTTAACACGCAGAGGGAATTGGCAAGACGTTAAGACAACGCTCTAAAGTGATCATGTGATTCTAAAGAAATGGCTTAACCAAAATTATCTTTCTTTGAATATTTAAATAACCAAATTTTTACGAATTGCTTGAAACATTAATTAAGGCTATCCCTTTGAAAGCCTATACATCTATAACTGTTGAAATCATCTGAACTCCACTTGCCGGTGTGAGTAAGTAGAATGTGTTTCACAATATAAATATTTAGGAGTAACTTTCGATTGCAGAATGAAGTGGTCTGAACATATTCACCTTTTAAAAAAACAAACTTCGCAAGTATATATTTGCTTTTAAACAACTTACAGATATATTATATGAAAATAAAATCAAATTAGCTTATTACGCCTTCATACAGTCATTGCTGACCTTCGGAAACATATCTTGGGGAGGAGCACATAAATCTGTACTCAAACCCCGATTTGTATCTCAAAAATGTATTTTAAAAGTTGGGTTCAGTAAGCCTAGACATTATCCCACTAATGACCTTTTCAATGAATATGCTTTACTTTCTGTCCGCCAGCTTTACATTAAAACTCTTCTTATACATTTAATTAAACATTTTAATTCAATATTTTTCAAAATTAATCATTTTCACAACACTAGATATGCAGCAAACACTGGAATAGTCACTCTACAGCTAAGCAAATCCTTTTGAAAAACAAACCCTTTGTACATATCCCATGTACTGTAATGAATAATGTTATTTGTAGGTAATATAACTAAATTTTTGAATAATTGCAACATATTTGAATCTCTGTCCATGTCAATTTGAAAAATACAAGTCAAAAGGTTCTTATTAGATTTAGGTATTGATAATGCTGAGGCGTTGATATCGCCAGATTATGGGCGGGCCTGACCCTTGCCCCCCTTCTTACCTCCCTCCCACCCCACACATTGTTCTGCTTAATATTTCATTTTCCTTAATGAACTTTCAAACTTGTTAACTGCTCAATTTGCAATTTGTTTTCTTTTTCTCTTTTTTTTGTTCTCTTATTTATTTATTAATATATTTCATAATAATGACTCAAGCTTACGCACAGGCCACCGAGCCCATGTAGGCTTATTTCCAATGAGACAAAATGCAGTGTATTATTTTATTTTTGTATGTTTATTTAGCTAACTTCAATCAAAAATATTGATTCTTATGTATTGTATGGATTATTATTGTATTATTCACTAACACTGCATTGATATGCATTTTGTATTTCTGCGGAAATAAATTTATTTATTCGTTCATGTTTATTTATACAAAATAAAATTAGTACCGTTTTCCATGTCTTGATTTAAACAAGATCGTACAAACCTATAATATACCTAGTTGTAAGAGACCTGGTGTTCCAAAGGATCTATTTAATCATTGATAATTAAAATAAAATTAACGCTATCAATAGCTTTTTGAATTTCTACAATAAGTTTGTACAAACATTGTTTGATTTCAGTAACTACAACAGCAGAGACAATTTAGCTGTTAATTTCAATATGAACGGTGTTTGTGTTTGTATCAATGCAGAACATGAATGTTATGTAAATTTACATTTAAGTTCATGTACTTGCCTTTGGCCTCATGTTTTTTTACAAATGAGGTTAAGACAAATATATTTATTTCTTGATGTTTATTTTTGTACTAATTACATTTTTCAAAAGAATCTTACAATGGACCATATATGGATCAGACGATCAGGCATTTCTACATCCATGCTTAGTAACAATACATTTTACTAACCTGAATAGGAGCTTTTTCTTTGTCGGATTCAGCTATAGTATGTTGTAATCTTTCATAAACGTTTTTGGCTTCTTCTGTTTCTTCTTTTAACTGATCAATTTTATCTTTTAGGTTCTAAACAAATAAAAAAAAAAAAACAATACAAAAAATATCTATTGAAAATTCAATATATTAGTATGTACAATCATATCTTTACCTTAAAAGTGATATATTTTTCTCAAGTGATATATGTTACTAAAGAAAAAAAAACTTGTATTCAAGCCCAAGAAGAATACACCATGATGGAAAAACAAAAAAGGAAATTACACTGAATGACTGGTTTCAACTGAACGATATAAAAACAAAATGTGGTTCTACCAGAGTGGCTGAATTATGTCTATCTGCTCACAAGTTAGATAAACCAATCAAATTGGCTTATTAACATAGAGAAGCATGTTTAATTTTAGGGTTTATACAATTTAGGAACGTATTGATGATAAATGTGAGTTTGCTGGCTTGGTCGCTCAGTGGCTAAGGCTTTGGACTGCGGAGGGCAAGGTCCACGGTTCGAATACCTACCTGAGCCAATGTTGGTACTTGTTGAATAAAGTTCATGCACAGGCCTATGGGAACAAATCAGTGAGGACATAAGGATTGTAATTGTTTTTATTAGTTTTATAAAAAATAAACTTAAGAATTGTTTAAACCCAAAACATAAAAATAATACTGGTTATATGACAACAAAAGACATGACACTGCTTATGTACTATTAATAAAAAATCAGTAATGTCCCTAATTTGATCCTATAAGTTATGCTAATTAATATCAGGAATCTTTCTAGTATGATTAATATTATTGTAACAAAGTTATGAAGAAAATCGATTTTATTGTAAAAAATATCAATCATTGCTGTCTGCTATCTGTAACGTTCAAGATATTTGTTTGATCATGCTAAGTTAAATATTAATAGTAATAATATGATTGGATTACTAATAAATAGCATGAGTTTTTAACAAATTAAGTGTTTTGTTATGACAGCTGCTACTCCTTTACCTGCACTATCCTTTACTTTACTGATAGAGAAAAAATAAATAAAAAGGAATAAAGTATTAATTGGAATGTTCAAATAGCTACTTAAGGCTTCTGACAGTGTTTGTCATCACTTTTTACAGTTAAAATTGGCATTTTGGAATGTATTTGGATGGAAATTATTTGATTTGTAATTAAAACTTAGACAACAGTTAGTGGAAATAATTATAAAAATAAAAATTCAATCATAAAGTTTACATATTCCTTTAGAGAAATTGATTTTGGCTTCCATATGGTTCCATTTGACAACTTTTACAGGTTCTATATTGTATGAAAAGGACTTGTGAATCAAACGTTAAAATGTTTTAGTTAATATTGGATAGACAGGAAATAATGATAAGCTTTAAAGAAGAGTTGTCAGTTGAAGATAAAAAGTATTGAAGCAGATGAAAAAAAATCCACAGCTTATTCGGGGTTTTAAAATTTGGTAATTACGACTTTAAAATCTTTGTTTGGATTATCCATGCAGGCACATGGCATTCATGGGTCAGTTATGTTGTGTATAAAGTGCAAACCTACACAACAGGCCCACCTGATTTCATAGATGTATCAATTGAAGTGGGCAGACAATCCTGATTGACACTAACAATAGGCCTTATCACATTAATATTAAGCTAAGCTTTCATGGGCGTTCAGGTACATGGGCTGAGCCCTAACCTAATTATCTGTATTGTTGACAATCAGTATGTGGGTGGAAGAGCATGACACAAATAGACTGGGAGTGTTGGACTTTATCCTTATGTCACCAACACATATTTTCTTAATTCATTTGATTCCCATTCTTATTGACATCAACATTTTGGTACATGCAGTTTATATAATTGGTGAAGTTGGTTTGATTATTACTAAAATTAAACTAAATTTTTACATACAGACAAACTTATATAGACACCCCTCAGTCATCTCCTCAGTCAGTGTCAGTGCAGTGTGAGTCTTCGGTCTTCAGCCTGAGTGGAAGTGACAGTCGAGTGATAAATGCATAACAGTTACAGTTCACAAACACTGGTAGGTACTGAAGGAAGATAACCTTGAGTGTGTTGTGACATCAATTATTACTGTAAATAATAATAGAAGTGAGAAAATTACAGTGGTATCACTTTGCTCTCCCTTGGACTAAAGATAATGGAGAAGATCATAGAAAAGAGACTACGGACGGCCACCGAAAATCAACTAGAAGAAGAACAGTATGCTTTTAGAAGTAACGGCTCAACAACAGACCTGATTTTTACTCTTAGAAGACTAACTGAAAAACATTGAAAAAGATAAAATCCTAAATTTGGCATTTCTGGATTTTGAAAAGGCCTGCGACAGTGTACTAAAGAATAAAATATGTGAGTGCCTAAAACAGAAAAAAGTTAGAGAAAGCCTTATACAGAAAGTAAAAATATATTAAGAACGCCAAAGCTGTGTCCAGATTGGAATTAACACCTCATCCTGGTTTGAAACTAAAAGAGGAGTGCACTTTCTCCATTTATATTCATTTTAGTTATGGACTAAATAATGAAACAAATAAAAAGAGAAATGACATCAGAGTTTAGTGTCCTAGTGTTTGCGGATGATATGGTGATTTGGGGTTACACAGCGCAGTATGTCCAGGAAAATTTATTTATGGAACAGCAAGTTTAAAGAGTTCAAACTTACAGTCAGCAAAGAAAAAATAGTAATAATGACTTAAATTTGGAAATAACTTAAATCCAGTAACCTTAAAACTAAGAAATCACACCCTCAAAAATGTAAAGCACTTTAACTATCTTGCAAGTACTATAACTACTACTGGTACAGATACACTTAAGTGACCAACAGACGAAATAAAGCAACCACATTTTTCCACCAAGTCAGAAGTTTGTTATGGGATAGTAAAGTACCTAGAATAGCCAAATCAACAATGTGCAATACATACTTTATGCATATTTTAACTTACAGCCTAGAAACTTGCACCCTGAATAAAAAAGACCAGTACAAGTAAACGTCACACAACATAAATTTATTATAATATAAGCACAAAATGCACAAATATATTACAATATAAGCACAATATATTTTGCATTTTGTGCTTATATTGTAATGAATTTCTGTTGTGTGACATTTACTTGTACTGTAAAAAAGACAGCAGTAGAATCCAGACATCTGAAATGAAATTCTTAAGGTCATCTTTGCAGAAGAACAGACAAGATAGAATCAGAAATACAGACATAAGAGACCAGTTTCGGTGTAATAGGACAGTCGGAGAAAAGATCTGAATGGCAAGGTTAGGATGGTTTGGACATGTAAGAAGATTGGAGGAAGGAAGTGTGGCAAAAATTTGGTTGGAAAGAGATATTGATGGCAAGAGAAGAGTTAGGAGACCACGAAAGAAATGGATGGACGTCAAAAGGAAGATAATACTCAAAGGACAGCAGCTTCAACAAATTGATGAAGAAGGAATGTACACGGACAGGAGAAGATAGAAGAGGCTTGTCAGCACACCCGGGAACTGGAGCTGCTAAACCGATGATGAATAATGGTTTAATTTCAAATATCAAAACAGCGTATACTTAGAAATTGATATTTGTAAATATTTCGTATTGTGTAATTTGGGTATAATTTAGTGTAATATAATATAGTGTAATAATATAATTGGGTATAAAATAGGGAGTGTAAATAACAGTTGTATCCATAAAGTGAGATCTCCTGATTATTTAGGACCCTGTTGGACTGTAAAACTGCATCAACTTACCCTTTTAGTCATATCACTAATATATTTTTTGTTTAAATCATAACCTAGAGGCCTGTAACATGAAACAAAATAAAATAAAATTACTTACATTATACTTCTCAGATTCTTTTTCAAGCTGAATTTTCAATTCTTTAGCTTCTTCAACAAAATATGCCACATTAGAAACGTTTTCTGATTCCAGTGCATCTTTAAGATTGCGTAGTTTCTGTTCTGATGTAAATACTTGCCTGCGTAGTTTTCTTCTTTCTTCATCATTTTTCTTGATACTTAATGATGTATCTTTTTCTTGGAGTTGAATTTTTTTCCTTTCTTCTTCTAACACATTCTTCTCATTGGTCAGTTTGACAACTTCATTTTTCAGTTCTCTAAACAAATGAAATATTTTTGAAGTATCAAATAACTTGAATCATCTCTGAATTGTTTAAGATAAAAATAAAAGAATTTATTACATCATAGATGCATGTCACTGTATTTTAACGTTCCTTAGACAATTTTTCACATTTTTAGTAAAACCATTGACTATAGAAAAAATATACTGTCCAAGCCAATGCATTTTCTGTAGACATGCTCATGTACTGCTATCTAATGGTGATTTGTTTTGAATAAGTACTCAAACAACTATTTGGTGTACTATTAATTCAGCTATTAGTCACTTCAGTGTGTGTCTGGAGAGAGACATCTTTGAAGGGTAAGGGATGAAGGGAGACCGCTGGAGCTACTTGTAAAAACTTAACATAAACTAATTTAATTGAACATAAAACTCGGCTGCATGGGACGCATATGAGCGGGTGCCATATTCTTGTTTCTATAGTAAATGATCAATATTGAAACAGACAGTCCAAGGCAAAGCATTTGTTGTAGATGCACGCATGTGCTGCTACCTAACGGTGGTTTCAAGTAAGTCCTTGAACAGCTGTTTGCATATTAGCTCAGCTATTAGTCACTTCAGCGTGTGCTCCAGAGAGAGAGGAGGATGAAGAGAGATAGAGACTGCTTATGCTACCTAATTTCAAAGAAAAAGAAATCTGTCTTCTTGTCTCAATAGTCAATGGTTAAACACTACTCTAATGTAGTCAGTAAATTTTAGTAATTTCCCAAGAATCATCTTTGAAGTTACTCTAATGAGAAACCAGAGTTTATTTATTTCACTACTAAACAGAATAGACACAACATTTCACCTCTAATCACTACAGGTAACAGATATACATTTTCTTGGACTTATAGTAGATAAACACCTAAGCTGGGAATTGCATATACTGAAGATAAAGTACTAAAAAATTAAGTTCAAGAACCGTTGTTTTAAAAACAGTGTCACTGCTTTGCTATTGACTTTATTAAGAGACGTTAAAAACAATTTTTCACGCTCATATACAATCACATATAGGTTTTGGTATCTGTGTATATGGGGTAACAACCAAATATAACATGGATAAAATCCTAATTTCCAAAGAAAGCCTTACGGGTGATGCTTAAATTAAAAATGGATGAATCTGTAAACGACCATTTTAAGAATGAAAAAATATTAACTGCATACAGTCTTTATATATTGGACTGTATAATGTTCACTGTTGATCACCTTGAACAAATTGGATTACATTCTGACCAGCACGCACATCCTTTTTATCTTTACAAAAACTTTAAGATCAGAGTTTTGTTAAATTGTTACACCCTATAGCTAATGAGTGATTGACTATAGAAAACTAGTTTTTTATATAATTTTCGTTCATTACAAATTAAAAAAAAAAAATTAAACACTCTTATTAAATTTATATTCCAAACCCGATGGTAGGTCTAACTCTTCTTAAGGCCGTAATTTCATTAAAAATTATTTTAATGAATTATGTCAATATCAGTTAAATTTCTGCTGTTACTAGTCCTAAAAGCTATATAAATATAAGCTTAATTTTTTTACCTGATCTTACATTGAAACAAAATGCAGTAGAACCCTGGCTAGCCACCTTCATGTGATTGGAAGTGAAGCTGGTTGTGATGAAAACCAAATAATGAGGAACGTAACAAAATTCTCATTTTTTGCATAAAACACATTAAACATGTTATATGACAAATATTTCGAAAAATTGCTAACACCCTTCATTTTATCTCAGTATTTACTGTACGTAAATGAATCTTAGTCTTATTTAGATTGGATTGTATAGTGAGACTGTTAGAAGGCAAAGCTTCAAGCTGTCAACAGGTTACACAATCACAATCTTACCTGACAATATCTTCCTGTGCAACATGCAGGAGAGTTGCATGGGTAACTGGCCTCATACTGGAATAAGACTTGTAGTTTGGTGCTGGGTAAAATTGGTCTCCTGACTGAGTGAATGCTCTTTTGCAGTTCTTGGGCACCTACCAACAAGAGAACAACAGTGTATTAGACTGCATGAACAAGAACTTTTTTCACCAACTTGAAAATTATTAAGAAATTAAACTATATTTCTTTTATAATTTTACAAAGGATTTATCATGTAGAGTATAGCTGACAAAATAATAATTCTATACAAAATAATTATTTTAAAAACTTGTGATACTAACACACTGGGAGGTGCATCACCTTAATTTGTAATGTTAAAGTAAACCCAGTAAATCTGACCAAAAGTTATTTTTAGTGTCCTGCTGCCCTTACAACAGGTTTGTGTGGGGCTACTAGCTAGTCTACTGACCATGGACCTTGAGGAGAGCTTGATAGAACTGAGACAGTATAGGGGTACTTTTCTAAAAGCATTACATTTGTACTGATCAGGTGATTTAAAACAAGCAAATATTAGTTACCAGTACATTTCTAATAATTTTGTATCACTTCTACTAGTAAATAATACCTGTCTTTATAATTAATAATTGCTGTTTCTCAATCAACTGCTTGAAAATCTATTTTTCTGAATGAGGCCTAGTAAACACTTTGAATAAACGCAGTCAATTGTTAACAGTAACGTTATAAATTGTTAGTTTGATATGAATCTCATTTATTTGTAAATATCTATTAATCTTGTAACTGTTGTACTACATACTATTTAAGAAAACAATTCAATAAGAAATACAAAAACAAAATATAAATTGAAAGGAAAATTTGAGAATAGCATTGAATGTGCACAATATTATGAGAGGAAAGTTGGATACACATTTTTTTATAATATAAAATTTAGTAATGTAATGAATGCTCTTAACATTAATAACTAAATAAGTAAATATATAAATGAACAAATAACATAATGGATTTGAAATTTTCAAAAATATATGAAAAGCATGTTTTTTAGTAACACCTGAGTGCTCATACTAAAATCACTGACAAAATAAAAACATACTAAAATCATACCAAAAACCAGCTAAATTTGAATTATTTCAACCAAGTTTAAAATAAAATGCTGATTTCAAACTAAAAAGTTTCAGTGTTTCAATTTTAAATTGTGTAACAAATAGATCACGTTTTGAGAAATAAAAAAATTAATATCCATGAAAATGACACCCTGAATTGATTAGCCCTGACCAATATTGGCCTGGCTTGACGTTGGCAAATTCAATTTCCACTGTGGCAAAAATACGTGAAGTATGTCTGCGCCAGAGTGTTCATATGCCTGATATAGGATTTTAAATATTTTAGTTAGCATTAGTTTACATTTTTATTTGTTTAACCTTATCAGATTTTATTGCTATTGTTTTTATCTTAGTTCAAATTCTAGATTAGATGTTTTTACATAGAAAAATTATACAATAATGGAACCAACTAACCTTATGCTGTTTGTCTAGAATCTGATATGCTTCGTTGTTAGTATGTATCAATAGAACAGTTTCCACCTCTTGTTGATCTATCAAGCAGTTGGTTACCACAGGGTTGTCAATATCCAACATGCGGTGAAGACTTTTGTACTTCCTCGTGCCTGTTTCGTTTGGACCAGTATTGTGTACCTGAGACACAAAATTAATATAGTTTTTAAACTAATTTTCTTTATAATTTAAAGATTGGTATAATTTAAAGTATCCAATCATAAACAAGCTAGTATTTGGATTTTTGGGCTCCTCTTCAAAGGAAAGGAGTTAGAAAATAGAATCCACCCATATACGTACAGTGGGAATAACCCATCCATACACATAAAATAATTAGCAATACCATAAAACCATAATATAAAAAGTTTATACATTTTTATTCTTTAACCCATTGGACCTCCTACCACGGAACAACTCCATGGCAGCCATTTATTCATATCATAAGACTTGTATAAAAACTTTAAAAATATATTTTTTTAAATTATTTATCATATTAAGACGTTGACTGCCATGAGGGCCACTGGTGGCCCACACAACAATCTTAGCTCACTCCATGAGGGCCACCGGTGGCCCTCACTAGATTTCAGCCTGGCGCCACAGCTGTTTCTACGGTAAAGTTCAATATTCATTGTTTCGAGTTCTGTGTTCCATGCAACTGGAAATGACCCCTCGAGTACAGAAATAGCCGACATCCGGACTTTTGTCGCCATTTTGTGAAGTTATTGATGAGGTACACCGGTGGCCCTCATGGCGTGGGGGCAAAACTTTACATATGCCATATGACATTATGTTTCAGCTGTTTTGTTGTGATTTTAATATTTTCTTCCCGCGCACTGATCAGCTTTTGAGGTTAGGTGTTTAGTAAGTGACATTGATTCTTTTTGTGACAGAAACTAATCTGTCTAAATGTTGTAAAAACTAGTTAAAATATATAAAAACGTATTTAGGGTTGCTTTATGATAAAACGTATCACATTTTATGAGCTTTCAGAATTTATCATTAAAAATTACTTAATACTAAAAATGGCGCTACAATTTGTGTTTGATTTATAAAAGACGCGAGGGCCACCGGTGGTCCACATGGCGCACAGCGGCACGAATGACGTGGGCTACCGGTGGCCCTCATGGCGTCAGGTGGACATAGTTTTACTACGCCTGCCTCAGAATGACACAATAAATTATCTACGCTGGTGTTAAGTTAATTATGAATAGGACAGTATTCATTTCATTTTGAAGCAAAAATGAGATTTATTTTTCAAATGTTGACACTTGAGATTTAACATTGACAGTCAGACGTCAGTTACAACTGCGTATTCTTTGATTTTGTATGAGTTATCAATATAAGCAGATCATTTTTTTATTTATGACAATTTTTATAAGTTATGAATAAAAGCTGTATAAGTTTGCCACTGACCAGAGGAAATGAAACGCCCAATTTGATTGTTTGGAGTTTATTCTTATCTAAGAATAGGAATAAGTTTATTTACAGAAGAATAATTGTGTTTGTTGTGTGTTATTGCTGTAACTTTGGTGTCTTGCTATAAAATGTTTTCTGAAAACGTACTCTGTAACTTTCATTTCTATGTGCAATTTAGGCCTGCAGGAAATACTTGAGCGTTTGTTCAGTGAACAGTTTATTTACTTGTTATGAATAAAAATGATTGGTATATGTAATATAATTCTTACATAAGGAATGAAATGATCCATGAAATGTATAAACATATATAAATGGTCTATTTTGTTTCATTTAAATTTATGTTTGTTCAATTGAAATTGATGTTTACTTAAAAATATATAGGTTAAATTTGGGGCACTAGGCCTAGGATTTCAGTAGTAATGAAAGGAAAGGAAAGCAGCATACCTGATAAACTTGGTAGACTGGTACACTGTAGATAGACACAATCACATAACAAAGAATCGAATAGTGAAATATTTCAGGGCCTTGAGTTATTTAGTGACTGAAGAAGAGGCCAGTGGCCCCAAAATAATTCACCATTCAATTCTTGGTTATGTGATTATGTTTACAGTGTACCAGTCTACGAAGTTTATCAGGTATGCTGCTTTCCTTTCCTTAAAAATATATGGATAACTTATTTTATGTTTTTCCTACTTTTAGTATTTGTTATATATTTATACAGATAGAAACTTTAAGCTTAATTATTACAGATAGTAAAAAAAAAACATATTGCATGTAGATTTAACTTTGTCATAGCAAATATAAAAAAATAAAACTTAACTAAACATATACACTTTGCAATTTTTGAAAAAAAGTCCACTTTACATCTACCTTACATCAAGTGACATGGTCAAGTGGTTAACATCTGTCACAAAAGATGTACCTGAAACTTATATTTTTAAACTAAAACCTCTAGTCATATAAATTATCTTATGAGGTAACCAACCCTCCACCAATGTACTGGCGCAAATAGTCTTTTGCCTTCTGGCGAAACTAGGTTGGAGTGGGCAACTTAAAACAAAGGCAAACACATCTTTTGGTACCTTTAATATAAATACACTATTGTGATTAAGTAGTCTTTTTAAGCAAGGAAAACAATAAAAGAACAGGATATTCCAAATTTAGCACTCCAAGAGAAAAGAATGACATCAGAAAAACCGTATGGATTTCAGCAACTGTTAGGTTTTTGTAAGCAAAACAAATAAAGACTGATGATGAGTTTAAATTGCAAGAATCCAAAACAATCCAACT
This sequence comes from Stictocephala bisonia, assembly GCA_035578905.1. Lineage (NCBI taxonomy): Eukaryota > Metazoa > Arthropoda > Insecta > Hemiptera > Membracidae > Stictocephala > Stictocephala bisonia. The sequence continues at coordinate 32,867 of JAQJVL010002746.1, read as the reverse complement.
TAGGCACATCAGAAATAGCAAATATCTGTAATAAAATCAATTGCCAAAATACAGAAAACTGAAATACTTTCTCTCTTGCCATGTAATTTCTGGACGTCAAGAATTCTGTAACTGATAGTGCATATCATTTATTTAACAGTGTTTTCTAATAAACCTAACATTCCTTAAATCTAATTTTGTATTTATTCAAAAGAGTGATTTCTCAAAACAAGAAATTTAGCAATCAGAATGAAATACATTTTTTATAAATTTAAATTTCACTCTTCAGTTCACATGGGCCTGCAGGCCTGTGTCTGAACTTTATTCAACGAGTGAAGTACCAACTGTTGGCTCAGGGGGGATTCGAACCTTGGACCTTGCCCTCCGTAGTCCGAAGCCTTAGCCACTGAGCCACCACACCAGCAAATATCTAGAGAAATGTTTACCTCAGTGATGAATTTGCTTTGAATGATGGCAGGCTGAGGTTCACTTTGCCGATAATACACAGAATGTCTAATACTGGCAAGTATCTCTTTGTCTTTTACATTGTCCACACAGAAGGAATACAGGAGGCCTTTACCCAAAAAACTTTCAACAGCTCCAGCCCAGGATGGTTCCCGCACCTTTATATGCATTCCTAGACACAAATAGATGAAAAATCTTCTGGTTATAAAAGTTCAGAATGTTGAAATCAATTTCATAAAGTGGATCAAATTGAGTAAATTTATTTTCCAAACCATCCACAGAAATAAACAGAATTTGGTTCAGTGATTAACTGATTATTTCCAGTAATTAACCAAATGTAATTAACCAAGCCTTAAGTAACAAAAAAATGAAATATAATGATAGCATTTTTACTGTAGTAGCATCATTATAAACAATCATTATAATGATTGTTATAAATCATCATAATAATCATTATAAAAAAATCATTATAAACATCATTATAAAATACAATTTCAAACTTATTAAAATACAAACACCTTGTTGTCTTGTCACCACCACTAATTTTGGCTTAAGTTAGATTTGTTGTCAAAGCTTTTGGATTTATTTTTATTCTTACTAATGTACTAAGTGCATATTATTATGATGATAGTTATTATGTCTTATGACAGGAAAACAATATTCTACAAAATAGAGTAAATATTCACACATAGTATTTAATTTTTATTTTAAAAAGACTTGCAGATTACAAATAATGTGTCCTGCACTATGAGACATACAACTTCCATCATATTTAGGATTAATGTTGTAATAATGTAAATAGCACCTAGACATGAACCGATCTAAATTGTAACTATGACACCAGCTGAAGGAGCCTATATTCTAACACAAACGAAATGGACAATCACAAATAAACCTAGTAAGCACCATGGTCTTGATTTTTTGTTTTTAATTATGCTACAATAACAAATATACAATATACATTAGCTAATATTTTGAGCACATTGTAGGCTATAACATTAGTTTTTTCTCTGTGGAAAACTGGCTCATAAATAGATTAGCAGTTTCATCATAAGATAAGAATAAATTTATTTTCTTGAAAAGTTACAAATACATTATAATATATACAAGGCTTCTTAACTGCTCATTCAAAACTAAAATATGAACTATTAAAACAAAAACCATTCAAAAGCTATGCCTGTTTAGAGGTTCCTTCTTTTGAAACTCAAATAAAAAATTGCGCAAAAGCAATGTAAAATTATTTACAATAAAACATCCCACCTCTTCAAAAGATTGATTTGTGATGAAAACAAGTATTTTTATTTTGTTTTAACTTAAATTTGTCCAACCTTTACAGCATTAATTAAAATCAATGTATCAACAAAAATCTACTTAAATATAAACATAAATTATTATTCTAATTAACAAATTTATCAATTTAAAATTAAAATTACTGAAATAAAATGATACAATTATTAATATAAGAAAAACAATATTATTAATATAATATAATAAGAAATGTATTATATTATATTAATCATAATGTTGTATAAATCATATAATACAATGATTAGACCAAAATCTAATAACTATTATGATTAACACAATGTATTAAGTATGTATAAAAAAAGAATAATTTTGTATCTAAGGCTTTGGAAAATGGTTTGTTTTTATGACTTACTAAAATTGCAAACTAAATCGACTTACCAAGAGGGCCAATTGGCTTTTTCTTAAATTTTCTTTGAGCGAATGCCTTATTTACCTCATCAACAAATTTCACCATCAACTCACCATAAACAGTTAAGTTATTTGCACTTTTTGCCAGTTGTCTGATTTGGTCTTGCCTTTTGTCTGTAAAAGAATAAAATGATTGTAAGTTCACAAATTAGGTTATTGTATTGACAACACTTACTAATAAGTAGTACAAGGAATGAGATATAAACAATTTATGATAAAAATTAGTGAAATTGGTATTCAGCATATACGAGGCATGATTTTTAAAGTAAGTACCGTTTTTAAATTACGCCGCCGCAGCGTTGCAGTAGCCGTTTACCGCATGCGTGCCGTGTAGCCACATCTGTTGGGAAGCCACAGACGCCATTACAGAACCATCCGATCGAGTGATTTTAAAATGACTCCACCTATTGAGAATCCCGCCAACTGCGAAGTGCGTGCTGTAATACGGTTTCTCTGTGCTCAAGAGGCTTCAAAGTAGTTGACAAAGTAGTTCAAAGTAGTTGGCTTCAATTCATCGCCAAATCAGTGAAGTGTATGATGAAAACATTATGAGTGATAGAATGGTTCGGAAATGGGTTAGGGCCTTTAAAGATGGCTGCACAAACATTCATGATGAGGAACGAAGTGAGCGACCTTCAGTCATTACCAATGATCTAATTCAAAAAGTGGACTGTAAAGTGAAAGAGAACAGACAATTCACGATTTCGTCCTTAGCTGAAATGTTTCCTGCTGTCTCAAGAAGTATTCTTTACGAAATTGTGTCCGAACGTTTAAACTATCAGAAACTGTATTCACGCTGAGTGCCAAAAATGTTGACTGAAGAGCACAAAACCAAAACATTGGACAGTGCATTGAGTTTTCTCGAGCAATACAGTAACGAGGGGGATGATTTTTTAAGCCATATTGTCACAGGCGATGGAACATGGGTAGCCTACGTTACTACACCGGAATCGAAGCAGCAATCAATGAAATGGCGGCATTCATCATCCCCTAGGGAAGTGAAATTCAAACAAACAATTTCTGCTCAGAAAATCATGTGCACTGTGTTTTGGGACAGAAAGGGTGTGTTGCTGTTCGATTTTTTGCCTCGTGATGACACGATTAATGCAGCTGCGTACTGTGAGAATTTACAAAAACTGCACTGCGCAATTCAAAACAAAAGGCGCGGCATGCTGAGTGCAGGTGTCGTTTTGCTCCACGATAATGCCCGTCCACACACAGAAAATCGAATAAAAGACCTTATCAATTCTTTTGGCTGGGAACAATTGGACCACCCTCCATACAGTCCCGATCTAGTGCCGAGTGACTACCATTTGTTTCTGCATTTGAAGACGCATCTGGCGGGGCAGCGCCATTCCGATGATAACAAAGTAAAAACGACTGTGAAGCAGTGATTGTCTAATCAGGCGGCAACCTTCTTTGATGATCGCATACAAAAGCTGGTTCCAAGATACGATAAGTGTCTTAATATTAATGGGAACTATGTAGAGAAGTAAAGAATGGCTTTTCAAGTGAATAAATTATTAATGGAAAAGATTTACTTTTTGTTTTTTTTTATATCAAAACGGTACTTATTTTAAAAACACACCTTTTACCCATGGTTTGAGATGGGAATTGAATAAAAAAAGGTTTTTTATTAAAAAATTGTTAAACCGATAGTGCTAGTTCAATCGTGGACAATATTTTATCATTTGGACTGATACTGAATCTTAACTTAATATTTTCTTTTGCAACTTAAAACATTCTTCCTTTATAAACTTTAAAAGAGAGAAAATAGGGAAAAGAAAGACTACACTATAATCTCTCTGAACCGGCCACATTTCAACCCGCCATCGCTTTAACCGGCTACTTGTCCAAAACAGTGACTTCTTTTTAAGTGGCCATTTATCGATGTAACATTGTTTCAACCCTTAGTGATTAGCTGAAAATTGACGTTGGTGACATTAATAATATCCATTATTCATATATTAAAAAAAAAACTGCCACAATTTGTTTACTGTTTTATAAAGAATTATTTTTTTAATAGTCTGTCAGGAGTTTCCGTGGTGTGGTGAGCTTTACCAATCTAATTGCAGGTCATCTTCATTTTAATCGTGTACCTTTGCGATTAATTACATATTTTGTGAATATACTTCTTTTGGTGAGAACAGTGTGATCAGCTGTGACTTTTCATAAACAAACAGTGAAATTTTAATCTGAGTTTTTTCTTGTGATTTCAGTGATAAATTTGAAAACATATATATTTAAAGATTGAAAAGAACATTTTGAACTCGAACTTTAACTGTAAAACAAGGTATTATAAACTATAATAATTTTATAATTTGTAAAACGTGTACATAATATTGAAGTAGAGTTAAATAGGTTAGGAATAATATCAAGTATTCAATCATAAATAGAAGCTCATATAATTTAACAGCTGGTTAATTATATTACCAATCAATATATTTAATAGTACACTTCAACAACATCAGTTGTTATATAACAAGCATATCATGGCTAGAAAAAGGGATAACAGAGAATATGTATGTGCTGTGTGTGTAAGAGTGGTAATAGAGGATGATGAGGGCATAAGCTGTGATGGTGGGTGTGACCGTTGGTTCCACCGTAATTGTATGAAGATTACAAAAGCAGAGTATACAAAGTTAACAGTAAATAATTCTTTGAAGTGGAAGTGTAGCCGTGCAGATTGTAAGCCCGGAAATCTCTCTACCCTAACTGATCTGTCAAATAAAATGTCACTTATATTGGATAGAATGTCTAACTTGGCAACCAAGGATGAATTCAAGGCAGTCACAGATGGCATTTCTCAACTGAGTCAAAAGGTCGTAGAGTTAACTGATAAACTGTCGGATATCGAGCCCCGTTTAACTACAGCGGAAGAAAGTATTTTTAAAGTTCAGGCCGATGTGCAGAAATTGATGGAAAACCCGCCTATGAACAATGAGGAAGATTTGATAGCTGAGATTTCAGATCGCTCAAGGAGGCTTCACAACGTCATTCTATACAATGTACCTGAAAGCACAAAAACACTCCCTAATGATAAAAAAATTGAAGATCTAAATATTATAACTAAAATATACTCAACCCTAAAGATGACGCTACCCAATCAAGTTTCATACTTCAGAATAGGAAAATCTAGAGATAGATGCCGCCCTCTTAAACTTATATTCAAAACTCAGGAAGATGCACTTAACTTATTAAAAAATTTCTCATCTGAAGATATAGCGAAGGCGTATGAAGAGCTGAGTGAGATCTATATTTCTCGTGATAGGACGCAGAAGGAGAGGCATTATCTTAGCGAACCTAGAAAAGAACTTGAAGCTAGAACCAAAGGCGGAGATAACAACTTAACAATTAAATATATTAATAATATTCCAAAAATTGTCCAGAAGGTCCAAAAAAACTAGTTAACTTAGCCAGGAGATCAAAATGTCTTGATTGCTTGTTATTTTACTGTGTGTCTATTTATTTATTACTTCTATTTATTATTGTTATTTTTTACTGTTCTTATTAATGTTATGTTTTTCCTGTTATTTTATTACTTCCATTTATTAATGTTATTTATTACTCTTATGTATTCCTGTTATATTATTACTTCCATTTATTACTGTTACTATTTCTGTTGTTTATTACTGTTATTTATTACTGTTTGTCCAAATTGTTTTCTTGACTTTATATTATCTTAAACCACATTGAACGTTTACCATCAAAGTTTCTCATAGTAATTGGTTAGTATAATATTATACATTATTTATAAGTATCAAATTGTAAATGGTTATTACCGTTAAATAAATAAATGAAATAAAAAATAAACAGTAGACATTCTTATAAATAAAGAAATTAATTGCTTAAGATAAGCTCTCATATAAAGAGGTTTTGAGAGCCTCAGCTCAACCGGTCAAATCATTAACCGATCGGGCCCCTGGCCCCAAGGTGGCCAGTTAAGAGAGAGTTTACTGTACACTAACTTTATTTTGTATTCACTGAAAAATCATAATGATTATTTTTAAGCAATTAAAAATAAATAACAGGGATAAACACTCCGCATAGTGATTGTGTGAGGCTGACACAAATTTAGGTGAGTAGAGACTCAAGTGCCAGTGACACTGAACATTTCTGTTATGTGATGTACTCTATTTATTTGATTACAACTGCAAGGTGTTAGTAGTCTTGTCTTATGTTAGTAGCAATGTTACTTTGCTGATGCCTTATCTCTCATAAAATACCAATTCCTAGCCTAGTGCCCTTAATCTAACCTAACAGTTATAAAGTAACGACTTGAGGCAAAGTGTTTCAAACAATAACATGTGAAACTAGGTTCAAACAATCAAGCAACTGCTTTGATTGTAACATCTACATTCACTATTTGTTTCCCCATTACGCTATTGATCACCTGGTGAAGTCTAAACAAATAAGCATCTAATTGAGAGAAATATAAATATATATACATCGATAGTAAATTGTCCTGAAATCTTCATTTATGACAGTAATAAATAGTTAGAGCTCCAGATGGGGGCAAATCCTTAAGCCTAGAGTATTGTTAATAAATAATTGTGAAACCAACTTACTTATCTGCCGCTGAATATCATTGTACTGATTACTAACAGTTTCAAGATTACTAGAAATCTTTTCAATTGTGTCAAGCAGGTGCTGTCTATCAAGGTCAACACTACGCTCAGCTGCTTGGATAGCTTCTAGCTCAGCTTCACAGTCTGATATTTCTTTTCTTAATTTCTCTTGTCGTATTTTTATTTCTGGAGCATCCCTAAAATGGATAATGGATCATAGTTCAGAATGTATAACAGACACAATGGATTATTTACAACAGTACATAAGTTGTACTAATTAGTGAAAATAATAATAAGTTTGCTTCATACTTTTCATTATTAGTGTGTTCATTTTGGGATAGCCACTGAATCACTTAATTTACCAATAAAAGGTTTAAAGTTACCAGGGTATTGTCAAGTGATCAGCTATTGGTTGAAATGACCAATGGTTTCAGTATCATGTTTTTAAACATAAGCTCGCATTCCTTTTCATCACTTCTTGTGTAGTGAAGTCATAATTTGAAATAAGTTGTAGATCACTTTGAAGTACCCAGGTAACTTTAAACATTTTATGTATAGTGTGTTCCTTTAGTCAATTCTGATTCACCTCTAGAATACTGAAGGCTTATATTTATGTCCATGGACAAGAATCATATAACCACTGATGATGTGCAAACAAGTGCATCATTTTTAATGTTTTCAAGAGGATTAGAAAAAAGACAGCAATCCTCAGTAGATATTCAATTTGAATACATGCCACTAAAATAAAATCAACTAACCAAGCATTATAAGTCATTAGAGAGCAGTGTCTTATATTAAAATAGTGAATGCACAATTTTTACTATTTCTTTCACATGTCATTCTTCTCTGGAGCAATGAAATTGGGGTTAAAGAGGTGTTGCTATCTTCAAGTGGAGCTTCTATGGTCATTTTAACTATTTATATTAATGTAGACAAAATTGGACCATGTTGGAACTATGTAAAGGTGCAGACGTTTCTGTGCAAATTTCAGTTCACATGAAAGACATTGCTGCTCAATCCACAAAAAGGTATTCTGAGGTATCCTAGGCATCGCTAATCGCAGGTGGTAGGGATTTATTTTTTCCAAAATGACAGCATTGTGGAAGTTTGATGTGAGTTGCTCATTTCCATCCTTTCTGAAATGAATAATTCAGAATTATATGTTCAAGGATTTATAATTCAACGTCATAAGCATAGTTTTAAAGTAAAACCATTCATATAACAACGAGAATTTATTGGTTTTAAATTGAACCAACTCTCAGTAAATTTTTTAATGTCATAGTAACTCACCAATAATTCTAACCAAAAATTGTTGGTCTTTAGATCTCTGGCACTGACATTTTTACAAGGGCAAATAAGGGATTATATTATTAACCCTTATAGTGCCGGGAATCGCTGTCAGCGACGCCCCTTACTAGTGCGAGAAATCCCAGCGTCGCTGTGAGAGACGCGCTGTATTTGTTATAGTGCATCGTTATGTTTTATTAAATGGCCGCCAGAATAGTACCAGACGCTTTGCCAATGACCGCTGCACGCAGTTTCGCTCTTGGACTGTGTCTAGATGACGTAACTGTTCCGTGACAGACACGTAACTATTAGGTATAACTATTATGTCGCTTAGCAACCAATGTGTAATGTTTTAGTTATAATTTTGTAAAGAGATAATTTTAGAAGTATAGTAAATGAAATTATATGTATTAGTTCAGTTTTAAATGCTCTATAAAATGCCGTTCAGGACAATATTCTAAAATAAAATTATAACTAACATATGGACCTTCAAACTTGAAAAAAAATTTAACAAATTTTTTTTCTCAAGGTTTTTAGAAAAAAATAAAATTTATTACAAAGAAATGTTAAGGGGGTTCGGTACTCCCTATCCCGCCCATGTTAAATTTAACAACTTTGTTGTTCCTTTTCTAGAAATCTACTTAAGATATTGGAGTTAAATTTTTCAGGCTTGTTTTTACACCCTTTCTACACACTTTAACGACGAGAATTGTAAAAAAAAAACACACAGAAAAAAATGAAAATCTTTTTAGAAAATCTTTAAAAAAATTCTTTTTTTATGGTCATAATATATTTTTTTTTATTATTCAAAGAAAGTCATTGGAAAAAGCTCTTCGTCAAAGTGTGTACATGCATGTAATAAATAAGAGACAAAAATTTGGTTGGCCTATGTCAAATAGTTCCTGAGAAAAGGTACATTTTATAATAAAAAATATAGTTTTCGGAAAAACGGCTTTAAAAGTTTTATTTACCTTCTAATACATGCCAGCAGCATAAGAGGGACCTGCTACACAATCATCCTCCTCCATATCATCCTCCAGCTTCCTTTTCAAGAGTCTCTTGCTTTGTCTAGCTTTCTTCTGGATTTCAGCAGCTTCTCGATCACCTTTTTGAATGCGAGCGATGTCCAGATCTTTCATCACCGACGCACAGTTTAGTCCTGGTTCAATTCCCAAACTCTTCAACACTTGACACTTGGCAATATTACCTTCATTGAAGGATGCTACAGCATCATATACACCTAAACAAAGGGTATTGAGGCCAACAAAATTTATTTTTGGCAGACGACCCCAGATTACGCTGTTTAGCGACTCGTTCGGGTTCTGCGTTTTACCGTGCAAACATTTTCTCAACAAGTCAGGGTTGGCTAGGTCCCTAAAAGTAGGCTTAATTTGTTTCATTATAATTTCTGGCAAATGAAAATGCTTGGTGTGGTCATAAGTAAGGTTTTCAGCCATTGCCCTTTGGTACTTACACCAACTTGTCTCACCCTTAGGGCAGAGACCGTGCTGCGGGTTTTCATTGCTCGAGCAAATGTGAAAATATTCAGCCCAAACTTCTTTTTTCATAGACTCTAAGTTAGAGGTATTGCGCCTAATTGCTACACCATAATAGTTTTGAATTTTTTGTATGGCTGCATCACTTAGCCTACCTTTTCCGAACATAGACTTTTCATCTGCTAACTTCTTTCCCTTGCTTTTCTGCTTCAATGCCCTCAACCGTGATCCCATTCTTTTTTGAATATGGCCGATACATTCTAACTTTTTAATTACAAAGTCTTCACCATATATTTTCCTGTCTTCTACATTCTTGAATGCTTTGGAGTCACCATCCCCCAAGTAGTAAGCATACCGAACATTTTTTTCAAGTGATCGTTGAAAGATTTCCATCACACCTTCTATTTCCATTCCACCACTCACTCCCTGATAATTGGCAATACAAGTAGGCAAATGAATGCCCTCATCTTTTTGTTCACATCTACAAAATTTAGATTTGATGGACACATCTACGACCTTGCCTGTGTCGAAACTTGTAGCTGAGACCACGCCATTCAGCGAGGTGTGGCCTCGCTTTTGCCAAGTACCATCCAGGGCAATACTTATGTCTCTGGAGTCCTCATTTATTTTCACAGCTTCTTCTAGAGCTGATGACATTGACTGTGAACATACATCTTTTACATATTTTCCAATAATTTTGTTGTATTTTATAAACCGTGTAGGGGGTGAAGGTAAGTTCATTACTGCAGCCAGAATCTTGCCACCAGTTTGTCCTTTCCCGATACAACGCATGCCGTACACATACCTTACATTTACATCATAGACTTCACATTTTTTCCCATCTTCTTTCACTAGGCTTACTTTAGATGAAGTAAAATACTTATTTCTTCTATCACAACCCTCACATTCAAACATTATTTCTGCTGCTAGGCCTACATGTTTACCTACGCGGAGGGAAAGATCGGAACCGCAGTCCCGACACACGGCAACTTCAGATAGTATTTTTTTAAGTACATTACTGCTTATAATAAGATTTGTACAATCAGACCTTGAAAAGGAATCATATTTGTCTAAATTTGGTATGAGCTTTATATGTGATGAGCTTTTGATGTCAATAGTGGACCCAGGCAAAAGGGGTTGATCTTGGTCTGGTGTCAGCATAGGCCTATGAGTAGGTTCACTTGCAATAGGACTATTTGTTCCTTCTGATTTAGGTTTACCAATGTTTTTGCGTTTTTTAAAAACTCTAGGAATACTTGATCTAGGCATTTTTGAAAATAACTAATATTAGCACTGTTTACACTCAAATGTTCTTCAAAACACAATGAACTAACACTTTTCACAGAAACTGTAAGTAAGTAAACAAACAATATAAAAGGCATAACCTCAACTGAGAATGACAGCTGTCAACAACACAGAGAACAGTAGAAATATAAACAGTGTTACCAAGGCAACAAAATGTAAAAACATTAGTTTATGAGTCTTATATGCTATACGATGATCTATTCTAGCAGGTAGCTAGAAAAGTATGGTTTTTAGTGGGTGCCAAAGGACGTTTCAACATTTTTTTAAATATGTTCCCAATACCGTACATACATTTTTTATATACCAAAATGTTCAGAAAGAAACAGAGAGTTAAAAACAGTTAAAAACCAAAAATGCATTTTTTTAAAGTTTTTCTGTACCGAACCCCCTTAAATATTTATACATAGCTCTATAGACCACTTATTGCTCTTTCATTTAAAAAAGAATTTATATAAATATGACTAAAAACATGGATTCTATAAATTTTTACCTGGAACCTTACATTTTTGCCAAAATTGGCCTGGCACTTTTCGCATAGGAAATGCAAAAATGGCCCGGCACTAAAAGTGTTAATAAGTAAGATAAGATTAGAATAACAATAAGTAAATTTAGTTTAGTTTTACTCCCACCTTTCCTTGCTAATTAAATCCTAATTCATTTGTTACTTTAACCCTAGAACTGGCAAACATCGGTTTTCAATATTCAAAAGTTGTTTGTGTGATGGCAATCGTTGATTAGCTGCATTAGTTTGTTGTTGACATTGTTAGTAATTTAACCCTTTTAGTGCCAGACAGTTTTTTGGGGTACTTACGAAAAATGCCAACCCATTTTCATAAAGGGTGTGCGAAGAATGCCAGGCCACTTTAGGCCATTTTGACATATTTTGTTAAAACATTCATAGCTCTCTTATTTGTTATTATAAATTAACAAATGGGGTCTTGTTTTGTTCGTAATAATATGTTTGTAGTAAAGAAAATATAATTTTGAGTTATTTACAAGATTAAAAAAAATTATATTACAAAAAGTTTCAACAAGTTTTTTTCTTTTTATTTTTTCAAGTTTGAACATACATTACTACTTTTTGTATAAACTAAACCACAGTATTAAAATATACAGACTAATCTAAATATAATTGTAAGTACACATACAAAAATTAAAACACTTACATTCAAAAACATAGTAGATATAAAAATCTTTGAAAAAACATGTAATTATCCAAAATTGGTAAAAACGTCAGATAAACAGCTGTTATTTCGTCATGACAACGATCAGTAGAGTAATAATTTTGTTGTTGCCATATGGCATATTGTCTTCAATCCCTATGTCAAGTTTGAAAGCATTCGGTCGACAAATAAAATTTAAAAAAAAAATTATATTACAAAGTTTAAAAAAGTTTTTTTTCTTTTTATTTTTTCAAGTTTGAACATACATTACTACTTTTTGTATAAACTAAACCACAGTATTAAAATATAGAGACTAATCTACATATAATTGTAAGTACACATACAAAAATTAAAACACTTACATTCAAAAACATAGTAGATATAAAAATCTTTGAAAAAACATGTAGGCCTAATTATCCAAAATTGGTAAAAACGTCAGATAAACAGCTGTTATTACGTCATGACAACGATCAGTAGAGTAATAATTTTGTTGTTGCCATATGGCATATTGTCTTCAATCCCTATGTCAAGTTTGAAAGCATTTGGTCGACAAATAAAATTACAATATAATAAAAACTTGACGTGCGCCCATAGCGCACGTCGGCAGTTTTAGCGGGACCGAGAGGCGTGCGCTCACGGCGCACGTCGGCATTTTTCGAACAAACTCTGACGTGCGCTCGCGGCGCACGTCGGCATTAAAAGGGTTAAATATGTTTGTTTTTACTGTTTTAGGTTACTTATTGTTTAGTTTATAGTTTTTATACTGTAAATATATTTTATTATTTGATATGATAGGGTGTTGTCGTTCAACTATCGTGATAGGTCTAATGAACTACCAAGAAACCTAGACTACATTTTTCATTTATTGGACATATTCTCTTAGCTCAAAACAACAAGTAAGTAACATGTTCATGTTTTTCACATGCTGCTGAATGTTTTAGTACACATAACATCGTTTTATCAATTTTACATATTGTTTTATGACATTTTTATTGCTAGTGTCTACAGTATGAAATTTGCAATTTTTTGTGCACTCTTGAGGATTTATGATGCTGTATGCTATATTTGTGATTGTAACCATAATAAATGTTATATTTTTGACAACTATAAAAACTTTTGAAACTAGTGGCTATCTTGGAATTTGTCTCACTTTATTATAATTATTAGGAGTTTACAGTATGGTTGCCCCACTTTTGAAATTGAATTTGAAAAAAACTTTTTGTCTAATGTTAGATTTTTACTTGTTACACAACAATATTATATATTATTTAGGGAATGCAATGGCAGTAAAATTATTTCAATCTGATATTTTAATTTTGTATAATTTAAAAATACCTTTGCTAAGCGCCAAAAAAGGCCCACTACCACAGAGAAATGTAACTGCCAGTTTTAGGGTTAACGAAGCTGGCTATCTGTTAAAACCCTTAGGCTGGAATTCACACCTTTTGAGACTACAGCTTTACTGCACGATCAATGTATCATTGAACAGTAAGTATTTAGAACATACTTTTATTCCAAATTCTAAATTGCTGATCCTGTAACCCCTGGTAATCATTCAATTTAAAATAAAACCATCCTATGCCGGAGTAAGGTTCTTTGATGCCCTACCAACAACTCTTAAGAACAGTCTACCAACAACTCTAAAGAAAAATCTGAAAAACTGGTTCACTGACAAAGCATTTTACACCATTGATGGAATTTTTGTTTAGAGATTATGACAGTAACTAGACTTTAAGTACTTGATTGTTTTACTGATTTGATTTGTATTATTATTATTTTTATGTGCAAATAATGTGACACTTTTTCTAAACTTGATGTTTATGAAATAAAGTGATTCTGACTCTGAAGGTTTTCATTTATTTAACAACAGATAAATTATAAACCATAACAAAATATTTTATGCTATTAAGAAAGGATAATACATAGGCGTAGCAATCTATTTAATTACAAAATCGATTTCGATCTGCACAACTTTTACTGTGTACAACTGATACTGGTCTTATAAAATCAAAATCAATTTGTAATTAAATTGTTGAATATTGCTACGTTTGTGTTATCCTTTCTCAATAACATAAAATATTTTTTGTTAATCAAGGCTAAAAATGTTGAACGAAATATTCTTTCTTAACAAAAATATACTAGGTACATAAAACATGTGTAATTAAATATCAGACGTTAATACTAATGAAGCCAAGCACTGAACTAAGATTCTTTTGTTGGAGATTAAGACAATTAATAAGGTAATAGTAATTTTTATTTTCTAAAAATAGTAAAAAATATTTGAGAATATTAATGTTGTCTGTGTTGCTTTACATTACAATGAAAAAGTGTTGTTATGATTATATTAAGTAATAAACTGATTTATATTAGTATTTAAGTATTACTTTTCCAAGTACTGAGATGTTTCTTTGAGCAAATGTTTTAATTGTGTAAAACTTAAAGCAAATAGTTGTAAATAAAGCTTACTTAGCTACTCTTTCTACTTCAGATACAACATGGTCGTATTTTACTTTTGCTCGTTTTACACTCTGCTTGGACTCTGTAAGTTCAGTCATGATGTTAGCATAGTGTTCCCTCATCTTTGCGTATTTGTCTCGTGCAGGCCTCAGCTTTTCCCTGGCATCTTTCACCTGGTTATCCTTCTCTACAAGTTCCAACTCCAATTCTCTGGAAATAAGCAGAATATTTTATCCGTTTTTTGTCCTAAAAAGTATTTTACCACGCAGGATGCTTTGCAAGAACTGCAAATTCTGAATTTTGTTCAGCATTAGCAATAATGTAAACACTAAATAGTCAATAAACTTTTTACTTTAATTACTAGTTTCAATTTATATCACAAAATGCAATATAATGATTTTTAATGTATTAATATGTGAATCATAGATAAAAAGAGGAGAGATATAAAAATTTAACACTTTTAAGAATATAAAAGTTCTTAATGAACATTGTAGATGCAAGCCTATAAGGTAGTAGTGATGTTCTGAGTAGAGCATCATATACAAGGACTGAACACAACGAGGAGAAGAACAAGGACTTACAGCAACATTAAGTTTTTATTGTTTTATGTAACTTCTACATCATATCAACTCAATCCTAAGATTGATCGGTAGCTCTCCATGCAGAAGAATTGTGCAAGCTAGTTTGAAAGAGTCATGTGAAGGTTTATCATTACCAACACATCAAAGTGCAACAACCGTCTTCATGGTTTCCACAACCGCCTGTTGGTGTCTGATCTGTAGTTGTTCCAACCACCTACAGTCAGTACTGTGACAGCTGCTTCCTTATATTGTATTAAATAAAGATAAGCTATATAGTGATAACTAAAATATATTATATTCATAGTTCAGTAATAATTTAAGCAACCGACTACAACTTTCAATGTCACTTATTAGATATTGTATATATTTTAAGGGTATCACTGTAATGGATCCCAACTGTCCAAGTCTGTGCAGTAGGTAAAATTGCTGCCTGTCTAACTCTCCTAATGCTCACTCCTATCATGCCAGTGGTCCTTTATTTCAGCTATACTATTCAATATGTAAAACTAAACATAACAAACCATATTTTAAATGAAATTATAAGTATAAAATAAAATTAGGTACAATGTTTTTATTGTTACTATTCTTGTTCTTAGAAATGAGACACAGATACCTTTGTGCATATTTTAAGCTGAATATGAATAATTACTTAAGTGTGGATAACCTGTGTAGTCTGGTAACTGAGTTTGGCTGTTCCTCATAAAGGGCCATTTTTATTAATAGACTAATAGCCTGGGCAAATTAAGGGACTGACAGCCTTACACATAATCCAAGCCATGTAGTATTGGTTTCATTTTCAGCTAAATGGCAAGCCTGATAATCAGTTCTCTCCTCTACACAACTTCCGGACACTGACTACCACCCAAAATTGACACCCAAATTTTTTTGGTAGTGTCCATACAGATAGCAACCATTGAGTGGATACCAGGTCAATATTAAGAGGACCGAGCATTGAACCTATTGCCTACAATGTCCACAACACTTGGTCCCCAAGTAACTGGATTTCATCACTGTGCCACTATGTTAACAATGAACATAGATTAATTTAAATTTCTTAATAAATTTATGTACAATCACTTGCATGTATGCTTTCCACAATTTTGAGTGCAAATAATTATATTAAGTACAATTGTAGTAAAATTTAATAAATATAATACATTTATTTTAATACAAATTTAAATAAATGTTTTTTTACTAAGTATGTCAGTTTAATTGATAGTAAGTTGTAGAAAACGAAATCATATATATAAAAAACTTTAGTAATATACAAAAACTTTTGAAAAACTAAGCTAGCTACCTTCATAAACATAAGTAGTTATTATTTTTCTTTTTAATAGCAAATTAAAATAACTAAAAGTAGTTTTGTTCCTGTCTTCAAAAATGGCTTGGGACAAAGGGAATAAGATTCTTGGATTAATTGAAAATTTATTAGGTATCCTGAGACTGTTCTACATGTACAAGGCTTGTTTTTAAAGTAAGTGCCATTTTGGAACATACTTTACAGCTGACTGCTGTGGTGCTGCAGTCAGCGTTCAGCACTTGTACACTCGGTATTACTATCTGTTTGCAAGCCACAGCCACCGTTACGGATCAATTCGATTGTATTCAAGGTCGCTTATGACTGTTGAAAATCCCTATTCTGATAAAAAATGCCGCCATCTATAAAGTACATATTGTGATAAGTTTTCATAATGGTAAAGGCATGAAAGCAGCTGACATTTGAAAGATCTGTGAAGTTTATTGAGAAAACAGAATGAGTGATGGGATTGTAAGGAAATGGGTGAGAGCTTTTAAGGTGGTCGTACCAATGTGCATGATGAGGAACGAAGTGGGAAACCTTCACTCATTACTGATTTGGTGAAAAACGTTGATGTAAATAAATTAAAGAGTCAGACGCTTTACAACTGCATCATTGTGTAGTGTGTCTTCCAAGTGTCAAGAAGTGCAATTTATGAAATTTTGACAGAAAATTTGAAGTATCGAGAGTTTTGCTTACGCTTGGTTCCCAAAATACTGACGAATAATCACAAAAACAAATGTTTGGCGAGAATAACAAGAACAAATGTTTAATGAGTTCTCTCACATTCCTTGAGCATTTTAATCGTAATGAATATGATTTTTAAAACCAAATTGTCACGGTGACAGACTCATGATTAATGTCAACTGCTTTCATACCCATTGTGTTATGAATATTTACACAGTGCACAATTCATAGTTGGTGGCATTTTTAATCAGAGGAGGAATTTTAAACAATCATAAGTGACCTTAAATACAGTCGAATGGATCCGTAATGGCGGCTGTGGCTTGCCAACAGATAGCAGTACCCAGCCCGCATGCGCTGAACGCTGGCTGACTGTAGCGCTACAGAGGTGGGATACCAAAACGGTACATACTTTAAAATCACGCCTCGTATATACAGGGCTTATATAGGTATGGGACAAATATCCGCTTATTACAGTTAATTTACCAGTTTACCTCAACTTTTCCTTTAAGTTAGACTCCTCAATTTCCTTTAATTTGAGTTCAAGATTTTTCTTGGATTGTTCTTCAGCCTCCTTCCTTTTTTGCTGCTCCTCTAATTCAAGTCTGACCTCATGAACCTACAATAATTGAAATCATAAGACATTTAGTTTTTATTTATGAAGATAAATGTACCATTGTGAGATTTGTTTTGAAACGCCATATAAGCTGCACATTTGGAAACCTGTATAGAAAAATAATTCGAACATAACCTTTTACAGAGTATTAAAAACTTGTCTGAAGTGAAATCATCTGATTTTTTCTATGAAATAAAACAATTTCTAAAAATAGATAACAGGATTCGGACACAATAATTACAAAATATATGCATTAACACTTTTAGACTATGAACATTAATTAAATTCTATTTCGTAAGCTTAAGCGGCTGGAGTCATTATTAACAACTAGTTCGTCCGGTGTCAACCGCGTCAAAGGACTATTTACAATATATTCAGTTCCAGACGTTTCGCCCATGCTACGATGTGGCATCCTCAGTGGTTAGGCTGAGACTGAAGGTTAGCATTCGCTCTGCCCAATATATGGCGATGGCGCAGCTGTCATGTGTCACGTAGGCCAACTGACCCGAGTCTGAGGTCACGTACGCACTTCCGCGTAAGCTATGATATTTTTAACTTCTTAAGAACTGGTCCCCATGTTCTTGGCAACTTCATGCTATCTTCTTTGTTAAAATTATCCCCTCTTTTGTATATTTCAATGGCTTCCCTAACTCTTCTCGGATAATAAAACGGGATGTTGGCCAATACTTTGGTCTTGTCAAATAAAATTCCATGTTTAGTAAGGGCACTATGTTCTGCTACTGCTGACTTATCGACATCTTTGTTCTTAGTATGTCTTATATGCTCTTTTAGTCTTGTTGATACTTGTCTCTTCGTTTCTCCTATATAAACTGAACCGCAGTCACATGGTATTTCATAGACGCCAGGCGTAGATAGAGGTATCTTATCTTTATAAGGTGGAAGTAAATCTTGTAGTCTATTCGGTGGCCTTAATATTGTCTTGATGTCATTCTTCTTTAAAATTCTTCCAATTTTGTCTGTTGTTCCTTTGATATATGGTAAATACGCCATTGGTTTTCTTGCATTGGTCGATTGCTGTCCTCCATCTTGATTGGCTGAACTATTATTGGTCTGCTGGTTTCCTATTGGTTGAGCTTCTTTTTACTGGATGCTCTGGATGGGTTTTTACTTCATCTGAATTCAATCCATCCCAACATAAAGTTCACCATGGAGATTGAGAGGGGAAAACAACTGGCGTTCCTGGATGTTCTTACTACACGGAAGATAGATGGATCAATAGGCCATGCAGTATACCGCAAACCAACCCATACGAACAGATATCTGAATGCCGCCTCACATCACCATCCATCCCAGAAAAATTCCGTCATAAATACCCTTATAAACAGAGCAATCCACATATCGGACAAAGAAAGCTGGAATGGAGAAAAACACCTGCTAAAAACCACATTGAATCGTAATGGATATAACAAGATGGACATCAACAGGGCTTTCAAGAAACAAATATCTAAATTATAAGAAGCTCAACCAATAGGAAACCAGCAGACCAATAATAGTTCAGCCAATCAAGATGGAGGACAGCAATCGACCAATGCAAGAAAACCAATGGCGTATTTACCATATATCAAAGGAACAACAGACAAAATTGGAAGAATTTTAAAGAAGAATGACATCAAGACAATATTAAGGCCACCGAATAGACTACAAGATTTACTTCCACCTTATAAAGATAAGATACCTCTATCTACGCCTGGCGTCTATGAAATACCATGTGACTGCGGTTCAGTTTATATAGGAGAAACGAAGAGACAAGTATCAACAAGACTAAAAGAGCATATAAGACATACTAAGAACAAAGATGTCGATAAGTCAGCAGTAGCAGAACATAGTGCCCTTACTAAACATGGAATTTTATTTGACAAGACCAAAGTATTGGCCAACATCCCGTTTTATTATCCGAGAAGAGTTAGGGAAGCCATTGAAATATACAAAAGAGGGGATAATTTTAACAAAGAAGATAGCATGAAGTTGCCAAGAACATGGGGACCAGTTCTTAAGAAGTTAAAAATGTCATAGCTTACGCGGAAGTGCGTACGTGACCTCAGACTCGGGTCAGTTGGCCTACGTGACACATGACAGCTGCGCCATCGCCATATATTGGGCAGAGCGACTGCTAACCTTCAGTCTCAGCCTAACCACTGAGGATGCCACATCGTAGCATGGGCGAAACGTCTGGAAATGTATATATTGTAAATAGTCCTTTGACGCGGTTGACACCGGAAGAACTAGTTGTTAATGAATTAAATTGTTGTGCCTTCAACAAGTATAATAAAAATTCTTAGTATATAAAATCTCTTTCTACTCAGAACATTTACTAACTTCGATGTGGAATGACTCCAGATTAAAGATTAGTGATTAAAGAAAAGTATATTGTGAACCTTTTCTGTCTTAATTATATGGTTGAAAAGGGTCCAACAGATATATATATATATATATATATATATATATATATATATGTAACAAGATAGCAAAAAAGGAACTATTTGTTGATAATATAAGTTCAACAAGCGGCTGACAAAAATTGATAACACTTACAATATATAGTTATCAAACATAGAAAGGCAAGAATAAGACTAAAACACAAAATACTGATATTACAAGCCTGAAAATTGAGACCCATCCCCCCCATAAATAAGTCAAGCTGAAACGGGGAATGGCTCAAGTCCAGAATGGGATAAGCTCACGGGCTCAGAGGGTTAAAGCATAACTCGGTAGCTGGGCAGAAACAAGACAATTTATTGCAGAAAGTATTTCAAAACAAGGCAGAAGGCCACAAGAGAAATAATTACAATCAAATTACAATAACAAAATACTAAACATTTCAACATACAACAGCAGTTTGTTAACCAAAGTTCAAAGAAAAGAAAAAAAATATTTAAAAGAAAGCGTCAAAAGCCCAAAATGAAAAAATATTGCAAGGTGGCTAAAACCAAAAACTAACAAGATAGAAAGAAATTTAACTTTAAACTTAGAGGGTTGAACATACAAAATATCATCTGGAAATTTAGCCCACATCCCATGATTCCACTAAGGCTAGGAAGATGGCCAGTATTTCTAGGTGGCTCTGAATTGAAAGAATTTTAAAAAGTTAACATGCAATCCCATTTTGGTGAAATAGAAAATTAAGAAAATAAAATATAGGACCGTACCGGCTTTTATCAAAAATACAGACTAAACATAACAGACGACAGAAAAAATTAACAACTAACACATAAAAAACTTAACAACTAGGCCTAAATACAAAAATAAGAAATTAGACACTGTCAGAACCAAGATATAATTTGAAATCTATAAATAAATATTTTCAAAAAACTAACAACATGAAATTACACCTCTAAAGCAAAAACTTAACAATAATAGAACTCTGGTCCTAGACAATATAAAATTGAGCAACGGTGAACAAAGATAGAAATATCCACATGAAGACATGGTTTAATAATAAAATAATTTCCAAAATGCAAAATCGAGCACATGCTCTTGAACCTTGGTCATATTCAAGCCTAGACATTAGAAATAACGAATGAATCCAAAAAAACTGAATATTGCAAGATAAAAAAAGTTACTATACAAAAGGTTTATACCAAAAGGGTGATTAGGTGTTTGAATAAAAATCAATCAACATACGTTTAGGTTTTCTTTAGCCAAACATAATGCTGCTGATCAGGGCGAAGGAAGAAGACAGACCAAGAAAAGACAGAAGTCAAACAGACAAACCGAGAGCCGAAACGACAAAACAAAAAAAAAGATCTCAGCCAACGGCCACAAACATACGGAGCAGACGAACGCAAGCACAATCTCTGGCAGCCATGTAACCGAAAGTGTATAACAAAATGTACTGGTCAAAAGACATGTTACAAAATACAAACTGTCTGTACACAATACGAACATATGGTAATCCTTTGTAAACACCATAATTAATTATTAAATAGTAACATATGATTGATTTATTTTTGTTAATACTTGATTCTTGAATGACTAAGTCGTTGGGCCTACTTTTACTTACCTTCATATGTCGATAAAATGATTTCAGATAATCACAATTTTATTCCTAATCATGACCTTTTTTGTTACTATTTGAAATGTGGACTTATCAAAGACAAGCCTTCTGCCAAATTGCCCCCAAAAAATATTGCAATTTGTTCATTTGTGAGAATATGTTGTGGTAAATTAAAAATCATAAATTTGATCAAGTATCTGGAACATCACATAATGGAGAAAAAACAGATATAAAAAAGCTGTACAATGGCGTTGTAAGGATTAAACAATGGTTAGTTTTTGTTATTTTGCGACAACAACATTACATAAAAAACAACTAAAGTATTACTTACTTTTGCCCAAATGAGTTCGTTTTCAAGTTTTTCTTTAATTTTTTCTTTCTGTTTCGCCTCTTCTAATAGTTTTAGCTTTTTTTTCATTTGCAAAACATCATTAAAAACCTGTCTTACTACCTGGAAGTAAACACAAATTTGTTATTGTATCGTAGATTTTACTCATATGACAGTATATCTACATAACTACAATATATATTACAAGTTGAGTCATACAAAATTGATGATCATACTTGATGTCAAGATTACAGTGTGAGTATTGCCAATTACTATACAATACTATTTGTCCCTTTCTAATTTACAGAATATTCTTAAATTAAATTAGACAATTAAGAGATAGTTTTAAGACTAAAATATGAAGAATCAGACATAGGTTGTTTTAGAAAACTAAAAATTTTTACAACTATTGGCAAACCGATATATATATTAAATAATTAAAAAACCAACATTGGCAGTAGAAAGGTGCGTAAGTAAAATAATAGAGTAAAGTAGATATAATACTAAAACTCTGTAGCATTTTATAAAAAAAATATCATATGGGAGGAACACTTCTTAAAATTATCTCACCTTTTTATTCATATATGAACAAAACTTAAGGTGTCCGTTTCCCAAACCGCCAAAAGTCGAATAATACAATGGAAAGTCGATAATACAATTAGTAGGGATACCTTCTTACCAACGCAGGCTGGAAGTCTATTGAAAGTGTAGCCCTTTATGATTAGTGAAATGATTTGTATATTATACTTAATTCATTTCTCACAATGATTCAGCCCATCTTTTAAACACTGAGCTTAATATTTATATTATTTCCTTTTTACAAAAAATGCAGTACAAACTACAAAAGTTATATTATATAAAATACGGTTGAAATTCAGGTTAACTATGAAAAAGGTAAAGGTATGTATTCTGATATTGTCATTTGGAACTCAGCTACTGTCATTATTTTTAATTTACTAAATTAACTGAGAATAAACATTGGAAAAATGAAATGGAATGTGATATGTGGAAATAAGTGATAGAAATGTTGGCTAGCAGAACGATAAATAAGACATGACCCGTGTCCATAAGCAGTCGAAGCTGGTTTTGGTTCGGTTATAAAGAGATTCGGTTCTGAAATCAATTTGTTTTTAGGGCGGTCTTTAAACATAGAGGAGTCTAAATAAGTTACGAGGATAGTAAGTTGGAGCATATAGTTCATAGCATGGCCACTTGGTTCGCACATATCGGCCGTTAGGGGGCTAAAACATTCTTTTCTATTTTAACTGTACAGTTCGTATTTATTATTAGAATGAGGTATAGTAAGTGCTATTTGTTTACTGAAGGTCCAATCTAGTGGACCATAGGTTGCTTTTTGGAGTTTTTTATTTAAAATAGTCAATAATGACATTTAAAGTTTTGCTTACTTCACTGACCAATTACTAAAAAAACACATAATTTTCCCAAAAAAAGCAGGTTATGGTCCACTAGAACAGTTCTTCCTCTATCCAATGACACTTCAAGTGTAACCATACTTTTGGGGAGTTTTTCGTGGAGGGAAACAGCCACCTTAAGTTAAAATGTGAGGTTTATTTAACTGATAAAAGATCTGTGTAGCTGTGAGGACTTTTCAGGTTAAAATGATGAGTCATTTGATATTATACTAGGGTATAATATTAAGTATATGTATGTAGGGTATGTATATTGATATTACACTTGATATTATGCAATGACCAAAAACTTTGGTTGGTCAAATTTTTGGATAGTACAGTTCCCCATCAAAAGCTTGCTTATGCAATGTTTAGAGGCCTACAGTGAAAATTAGCATTTGATATTTATAGACTGACACTCTAATTGATGTCCTATGATAGCAAAATTTGCTCAGATATCACTAAAGTATGTACATAACAAAGGTAACTTAAGTTAAGTAGGAAAATGACAACTTTCATAGAAATTAGTTGTTAAAATGTACAAATATGAAAATAACATAATTAGGCCTAAACAAAACAAATCAATATTATTTTTTCATAATGCTAGTTGTTTTTAACAATTGTTAATTAAATCAGAAGCGAATTCTGTACAGAATTATGAAACAATCACATGTAGTTGTAGAAAGTTATGGCTACAAAAACAAAGGCGGAGAGTGGGTTGTCAGTCAAAGCCAAGGTGTATGTGTGGAATACTAGACATTTTATAGTCAGACAGCATCATTTTCACGCTGCAGTAATGTATTAAACAATCACACGTGGTTATAGAAAGTTATAGCTACAAAAACGAGGGAGGGGAGTGAGTTGTCAGTCAAAGCCAAGGTGTATGTTTGGAAGACTAGACATTTTATAGTCAGGCAGCATCATTTTCACGCTACAGTAATGTATTAAACAATAACATGTGGTTATAGAAAATTATAGCTACAAAAACGAGGGAGGGGAGTGAGTTGTCAGTCAAAGCCAAGGTGTATGTTTGGAAGACTAGACATTTTATAGTCAGGCAGCATCATTTTCACGCTGCAGTAATGTATTAAACAATCACACGTGGTTATAGAAAGTTATAGCTACAAAAACGAGGGAGGGGAGTGAGTTGTCAGTCAAAGCCAAGGTGTATGTTTGGAAGACTAGACATTTTATAGTCAGACAGCATCATTTTCACGCTGCAGTAATGTATTAAACAATCACACGTGGTTATAGAAAATTATAGCTACAAAAACGAGGGAGGGGAGTGAGTTGTCAGTCAAAGCCAAGGTGTATGTTTGGAAGACTAGACATTTTATAGTCAGGCAGCATCATTTTCACGCTGCAGTAATGTATTAAACAATCACACGTGGTTATAGAAAGTTATAGCTACAAAAACGAGGGAGGGGAGTGAGTTGTCAGTCAAAGCCAAGGTGTATGTTTGGAAGACTAGACATTTTATAGTCAGGCAGCATCATTTTCACGCTGCAGTAATGTATTAAACAATCACACGTGGTTATAGAAAATTATAGCTACAAAAACGAGGGAGGGGAGTGAGTTGTCAGTCAAAGCCAAGGTGTATGTTTGGAAGACTAGACATTTTATAGTCAGGCAGCATCATTTTCACGCTGCAGTAATGTATTAAATAATCACACGTGGTTATAGAAAGTTATAGCTACAAAAACGAGGGAGGAGAGTGAGTTGTCAGTCAAAGCCAAAATGTATGTTTGGAAGACTAGACATTTTATAGTCAGGCAGCATCATTTTCACGCTGCAGTAATGTATTAAACAATCACACGTGGTTATAGAAAGTTATAGCTACAAAGACGAGGGAGGGGAGTGAGTTGTCAGTCAAAGCCAAAGTGAATGTTTGGAAGACTAGACATTTTATAGTCAGGCAGCATCGTTTTCACGCTGCATTAATGTATTAAACAATTCATATAAAGTCTTAGTTAACTAACTTTCTATTTAAAATGGATCCATACCATAAACAATTTGTTTTGAACAAATTTGATAGTGTAATTTGGATAGCACAAAACTTTGGATAGCCATCTTTTCTTCATCTGCGAGTTCATCAATAAAATAGTTATACTAATAATTCTGTTATTTTAAAGGTACTGACTTTGAACTTAGGTAAAAATATTGAAATAGTAAAACATAGTTAGAATGTTACTAAGAGATTATACATTAGTTGTATGTATGTTATATATCTATACATGATATGAGTTATACAGTATATATATCGCTTACTGCGTACATTTACTGAATTGTTCTAATTAACATTGTATGTGAAATAATGTAACACTACTAATGTTCATTTTCTTTTAGGGGGTGTGTGTGCGTGCGTGCGGGTGTAGGTGTGCGTGTGTGTATATACAGGGTGTCCCTGAACTGTCTTAGGATCTTTTTAGGTATTGATTGTGGGTCAAAAATCAGATATATCATATTTAAAAATTCCAAATCACCTCCGGTACCCATACAGCCGCCATTTTGTATTATTTTATATATATACATATATTTTTAAAACTATTTAACCTATAGAGTTCAAATTTGGTATTCACATTAATAAAACCATTTTCTTACTGAAATAAAAAAAATCAAAAACCTTTTTTAATTATTTTCAAAATAGCGGCTCTTTGAATTTTTTGATCCTTAATAACTTTTGAAAGGTTAGGAATACAAAAATATCACAAGAATGCCTTTTTTTGCAAATCTCATTTGCAATCCAAAAAAAGTAACATTATATGAAATCAAATGACAAACAACCAAGATTTAAGTATTTTTGTATTTAAACATTTACATGTCAATATGTACAGCCATGGTGTCGTGCCATGCGAGTCAACCACAACAATACATCAGTGTTCTATTCTGATTACTTTCATTCAAAACACTACAATAAAGTGATTTGTGGCGTTATTATAATGAAAATGCTCCTGGCAGGCAATGGGGAAAAAGTTGCAGATGATTTTTGTTGTTATTAAATTAAAAATTAATTTTAACATTAAGTAGTGCCCTAAAAACTAGAATTCTTGTAAATTATAAGTTGGTAGGATTGTTGAAAGTGCTAGAATTATTCAAGAAAAAACTAATCTGCTTCTGTGCGCCAGTCACTTTTCGATCATTTTTCTCCTTTGCAATCAAATGAGAGGATGATATTTTGAGCATCGTTTGTAATGTGAAAATAAATTTAATCACAGTTTCAATTTATAAGCTGATGCTTTTTTTAATTTTACTTGTTTTATGTCTATAACCTGCTTTGCATCACAAATAACTTTACAAAAATTCTAGTTTAATAGGGTACTACCTGAGGTTAAAATTAATTTTTAATTTAATAACAACGAAAATAACCTGCAACTTTTTTCCATTGCCTGCAAGGGGCATTTTTATTATTTAATGTCACAAATCACTTTATTGTAGCGTTTTTGATAAAAGTAATCAAAGTAGATCACTGATGTATTGTTGTAGTTAACTTGCGCGGCACGACACCATGGCAGTACAAATTGACCAGTAAATGATTAAATACAACAATACTTAAATCTTGGTTGTTTGTCATCTAATTTCATACAATGTTACTTTTTTGATTGAAAATGAATTTTGTAAAAAAAAGGTATTCTTGTGATTTTTTTTTTGTATTTCTAACCTTTCATACGTTATTTAGAATCAAAATAGACAATAGACAAATTTTCTTTATTATATTCCTCAAGAACAGATAGGGTCACATGGATCAGGTTACATACATTCAGTACAAGTCGTATAGTAACATAGTAACAAAACTTATTTAGAATCAAAAGAGCCGCCATTTTGAAAATAATTATAAAAAAGGTTTTTGATTTTTTTATTTCAGTAAAAAAATGGTTTTATTAATGTGTATATCAAATTTGAACTCTAGGTTAAATAGTTTTAAAAATAAAAAAAAAAAATGTAAAAAATACACAATGGCGGCTGTACGGGTATTAGAGGTGATTTGAAATTTTTAAATACGATATTATGCCTTATTTTTGACCCACAATCAATACCTAAAAAGATTCTCAGAGAGTTCAGGACAGCCTGTACACAATCAATAAATACTACATATTCTATTCTAATGTTATACACTAAAGATTGTAATAACTTTATCCTTACATTATCTTTAACACAAATGTTGCTTATTGTTTTTGATAATGAAAATTTAGTTTTCGAAAGGCCTCAAGCATAATTTATAAATTTTCATTGCATTACGTGGCTGTTATTTCTACAAATTATATTTTAAAAATCCAATAAGTGAATTTTTTTCATCATAATACAAAACTAAACAAAGTTGAAAATTATCTTAACAACGATCTAAACTGAAATAGATATTCAGTTTTTTAACTTTTATTCAACTGGCAGAACTTGTGAATTATTCTAGCAATCTGTTAACCCTTTGCACGCTACATAAGAAATTTGCTATTTCTTTTAAACGTGTCATAAATTTAAAAAAAATATTTTAAAAATGTTTAAAGTTCTATTTAGAATTTTGGTATAAGGCCAACAACTGTTAAGAAAACACAATCCAAACTGGTATTTTTAAATCAATATTTAATATACAGCAATTTGTAAAATTCCCATTGTTGAACAATTATTCTGTTTATTTACTCATAAATCTATAAAAAAATTAAATTAGATTAAGCTAAAATATATATGTAATCATAATAATTATTTACAAGTTTACTAATATAGATGACATACAAGCACTTACAAGTATCCCTAGAATGTTTTTTTTTTTTTGTGTGAAATAACTCAAAACACTCATCTGGGTGGTCCGAGAAATCCCGTAATACGCGCGGTGCAGCAGCACACAATGGCCGCTCGGTTGCCATGGCGACGGTGCGTGAAGGTCACGATGACAAAAAAGTTGTCATCCTTTCTGTTGTCTTCAAAATTACCTCAATAACCATTTACGTACACGTTAGTATAGTTTTATCACTTAAATTTAAATATTTATCTCAAAATATTCAAATGCGAGAAATACCGTAATACGCGTTTTACGTAAATATAACGTTGCGAGAAATCCCGTAATACGCGTGGAAAGGGTTAAAGAATCTTCCTTTTATATAAGAGGTTTTATTTTTAAATAGTTCCAAGCTATGCTGTGGAAGAATCATTGCATTATCCCACGTATTATTGTGATTGTGAATATCTTTATGTTCTTCATTTCATTACAATAGTATCATACATACATTATACATTCTAAGATATACAAACCATAAAATGTTATAATTTGCTGATGTGAAGTGACGCCTTATAGTGTTAGATCGCAGATTTAATATTTTACCCTCAACATTCATCTTACTGGTTTTCTTTTTAAATTAGTAGGCTGTTCATGTTTTGGTTGGTGTATCTCCATAAACACGTATAGGCAATGTGTGATTGTCGGAGTGCATGAAAATTTTATTTCAAAACTGACTCACTCCTTTGGAAAGACATTCTTTTCAAAACAAATAGCCCGAATTTATTTTAAACTATATGATCTAAATTTGATTGTTCCAGTCAAGATTATGTGCTTTATATATATATATATATATATATATATATATATATATATATATATATATATATATATATATATATATATATATACACATTTTAATTAAATATTATACACATTTTAGTTATTCTTTTGCACTGGTATTTTTCCATTATATTTTGTTTTATTCATAAGAACTATGTTACTTTTTATGTCGCTAAGATTTCTTATGTCATAGCCTATTTCATTCATACTGGATAGTGTAAATATATTATTTCTTGCTTCGTTTACTTTCTAAAATTATCCAATCTCATTTTAATTTTATAATATTTTATTTTGTTTTTAGTTATCTCTCAAAACATGCTTTTTTATATTGATTATATGTAGCAATTATTTAAAAATATACCGATATACCACTGTTCCAGTTTATTTTTTTATATTCAATCAAATGTTTTGATGGCCACTCCAAACTGGTTGTATTACCTAGGGAGTGACAGTGGGAGTGATTACAGTGACCTTCTTATTCCACAATTATTAAGTTTGATTAATTAATAACATTAAATTATCTCATTCATTTATTATCAATTTTGATGTTATCATTTATATTATTTTAGAAATTAAGACATTTGGTTATCTTAACTGTACATATATGTGTAATCGGTAAATGTGGAAAAAAGTTTCTTTTGAATTTGAATATAGTGTGTGTATGTGTGTGTGTGTGCATGCGTGCGTGTGTGTGTGTGTGTGTGTGTGTGTGTGCGAGCGTGCGTGCGTGTGTAAATTTTCATATGTGGATGCAAGTGCATGTAAGAGTCTTTAAGTTTGAGCACTCGCATGTGTTTGAATCTATTTTACTTCTTCTTTTATTTTAGATTGTATTATTATTATTTTGTTTTCTCCCGTAGCCTCTGGTATGATAATAATCTTTTTTTATGATATATTTAATAATTGAATATATTGCCTTACTTATTATGTTTTTCTTATTCCAATAATTATTTTGTTTTAATAGTTCTCGGTCCTCTAAAACAGGTTGAAGCCCATGAGAGGACCATTCTCAGTTATATTTCTTTTGATTTGTTTGAGATTGCTGTACATATGTGTTTTGTGTGTGTGTATGGGCAATACAACAGTAAGTGTATAGGCGGGTGGCTCTACACCACAGTAAGTTTATGGGTGGTCAGGCAGGTCAACACCACAGTGAGTGTGTGGGTGGTCAGGCGGGTCAACACCACAGTGAGTGTGTGGGCGGGCGGGTGGCTCAACACCATAGTAAGTGTATGGGTGGTCAGGCGGCTCAACACCATAGTAAGTGTATGGGTGGTCAGACAGGTCAACACCACAGTGAGTGTGTGGTCAGGTGGGTCAACACCACAGCGAGTGTGTGGGTGCTCAGGCAGGTCAACACCACAGTAAGTGTATGGGCAGGCAGGTGGCTCAACACCACAGTAAGTGTGTGGGCAGGCGGGTGGATCAACACCACAGTGAGTGTGTGGGCAGCCGGGCGGGTCAACACCACAGTGTGTGGGTGGTCAGGCGGGTCAACACCACAGTGAGTGTGTGGTCAGGCGGGTCAACACCACAGTGAGTGTGTGGTCAGGCGGGTCAACACCACAGTGAGTGTGTGGGTTGTCAGGCGGGTCAACACCACAGTAAGTGTGTGGGCAGGCGGGTGGATCAACACCACAGTGAGTGTGTGGGCAGGTCGGCGGATCAACACCACAGTAAATGTGTGGGTAGGCGGGTGGATCAACACCACAGTGAGTGTGTGGGCAGGCGGGCGGATCAACACCACAGTGAGTGTATGGGCAGGCAGGTGGCTCAACACCACAGTAAGTGTGTGGGCAGGCGGGTGGATCAACACCACAGTGAGTGTGTGGGCAGGCGGGTGGATCAACACCACAGTGAGTGTGTGGGTGGTCAGGCGGGTCAACACCACAGTAAATGTGTGGGTGGGCGGGTGGATCAACACCACAGTGAGTGTGTGGGCAGGCGGGCGGATCAACACCACAGTGAGAGTATGGGCAGGCAGGTGGCTCAACACCACAGTAAGTGTGTGGGCAGGCGGGTGGATCAACACCACAGTGAGTGTGTGGGCAGGCGGGCGGATCAACACCACAGTGAGTGTGTGGGTGGTCAGGCGGGTCAACACCACAGTGAGTGTGTGGTCAGGCGGGTCAACACCACAGTGAGTGTGTGGGTTGTCAGGCGGGTGGATCAACACCACAGTGAGTGTGTGGGCAGGCGGGCGGATCAACACCACAGTGAGTGTGTGGGTGGTCAGGCGGGTCAACACACAGTGAGTGTGTGGTCAGGCGGGTCAACACCACAGTGAGTGTGTGGGTTGTCAGGCGGGTGGATCAACACCACAGTGAGTGTGTGGGCAGGCGAGTGGCTCAACACCACAGTAAGTGTATGGGCAGGCAGGTGGATCAACACCACAGTAAGTGTATGGGCAGGCAGGTGGATCAACACCACAGTAAGTGTATGGGCAGGCAGGTGGCTCAACACCACAGTAAGTGTATGGGCAGGCAGGTGGATCAACACCACAGTAAGTGTATGGGCAGGCAGGTGGATCAACACCACAGTAAGTGTATGGGCAGGCAGGTGGCTCAACACCACAGTAAGTGTATGGGCAGGCAGGTGGATCAACACCACAGTAAGTGTATGGGCAGGTAGGTGGCTCAACACCACAGTAAGTGTATGGGTGGTCAGGTGGATCAACACCACAGTGAGTGTGTGGGCAGGTGGGCGGATCAACACCACAGTAAGTATTGATTTTAAAAATATTTTGATTATTATTATTTAATTAGTCTAGAAATGTGGTTTAAGTTTGTTTGATTTATTTCTTCTATTCAATCCAAACATTTGACATAATGTACAGTACATTACTTTTAAACAGTTATCCTCTGTATGTACACCAAAATCTATGCGACATATTGATTTGCTTATTTCTGACCTGATGTGGTAGAGCTTCAAAGACTTTACCACATGACCAATAATCTTGATCTTATATAAAAAATTAAATTGCCATTAAATTCAAATCATTTAAAACTAAGTTTATTACAGATAATTTACCTCAAATTTGCGGTCTATGTTGCCTCTAATTGTAAGAGCCTTGCTGCTACTTTCTGCATACAAACTTGTAATGTCATCAAAGCGTGATGCTTTCATAAAAAACTTAAATAGATTCTTGGGATCTGATGTGTTTAAAAAATTTCTTGCAACGTCTTGATGTAAAATGCAAACTGGGTTGTCGACTTGAATGTTCATGTGAGCAATGATTTTGTCTAATTCTTTCTTCTCGTTTGATACCAAGTTTCCTAAAATAATTAAAAAAATATATATACACAACTTGTCTTACAAAGTTAACAATTTAATACCTTTAATCAGATGTTCAAAAAGGCCAGTATATTAGGGCTCAATAGATTATTTATTAGTATCAGTGATATTCTTAGTAATATTCAAGCCAAGATAAACCTGGCTGCAGATGCACAATTAATTTATATTCAAAAGAAATAATTTTTATAATCAAAGAAAGCACCAATGATCTGATTAAATGAGAATAATTATTCAGTTGGACAGTTCATATATAGAAGACACTTTATGAAATTCTTTGTATTGACTTAGAACTAAAATCCAATAAGAGAGTCGCCAGTAAGCCAATGCGTGTACCTCACTCATTAAGAGAGAAAACATCAACTGTGACTGTAGTATAATAGCTGGAATAGTTGATAGATTCAAATTAAATCATAGTAGTATTAACATCTAGAAGACCCTAATGAAATTTCATAAAATAAATTAAAATTACTGACCAGTTTATTTATTTTTATTTATTTATTCATAAGACGCCGATCGTCAAGATATGGGCGAATATGGATTTCGATTGAGTGTGATGAGTGTAGATTAGCGAATGTAGTCATTGATCATGAGCATGGCATAAAAGCCGAAACACATAATCCAAGAGGATTTACAGGATCACTGGTAGATTGAAGGTAATG
>JAQJVL010002745.1:37225-83046 GCA_035578905.1 Stictocephala bisonia | reverse complement strand
TTTTTTTTAATTTGGCTTTGTCCATAATCTGTGATTATGGATTTTGGAATAACATTCTTTCGTAAATTTTTTGAAACTTTAAATTTAATTTGGCAGAACATTTAAGTAAAACTGTATTGTTATATTGTTTAATGAAATTGTTTCATTAACAAAATAGCTGGGTTTTTAATATTACAATGTCATCTAACATTACATTTAAATGTGCTAATAAATAAATAAAATAAAATAAATGCTTTCCTCCTAATTAAAATAAAAGCCAATAATAAAGAAAAATTAAAATTGGTAACACCTAAATATAAATTAAAACTTATAAGCAAATAAAATCTGTTAATATAAAGCAGTCATAGACTGCATTAATTACGTCATAAGAGTGTACATTACGCAGGCTGAGACTAACCTGCAAGACATGTAATCATCAAGCAAGTTGACTTGGTGCTGTTTTACAAAATTTAATTATAAATTTGCTAAGTTCTTGTGAATGGTGACTCTAATGATGATTTATCACGATGGTCTTCTTAAATTAATTTGAAGATAATGGCTTAAAAACTGACAAGTCACTTAAATACCAGACAGGTAATATTAAACCAATGCTGTGGACTTAACTCTTCGCAAGCGGAAATTATTTTACCCTATTTTAAAGTAATACAGCTAAATAAAAATAAAACTTTTCCTGAAATGTGGTTAGTTTTTTAAAAGTTTAGTATCATAAAAGAAAATACCAAAAAAATCAAGATTTATGTTTAAAATAAAGTTATAATTTTTTACATATTAGTTAAAACAAATAAAGAGTACCTGTCATTTATGATACAATAATAACATTAAAATAATTTAAAATAAAAAAAAAACAGGTCGATAAG
This sequence comes from Stictocephala bisonia, assembly GCA_035578905.1. NCBI lineage: Eukaryota > Metazoa > Arthropoda > Insecta > Hemiptera > Membracidae > Stictocephala > Stictocephala bisonia. The sequence continues at coordinate 82,189 of JAQJVL010002745.1, read as the reverse complement.
TGATGAAAACAGGTGCTTGGGTGGAGCGGCAGAGTGAAGATATATCAGTTACAAGTGTGCAGTGACAGGAGACAGTGCCGCGCCCATGCATGCTCTGATTGGCTGCCCTGCTTCCTTTTCATTCAGACAATTTATATATTTGATAGGCTGAGTGAGTTAGCTTAAGACATGTATGAGTTGACATAACAATCCTATACACTATCGACAGAAATATTTCATTTGGGATATATTCTTTAACTGCGTTTGATGCAGAGTTGTGGCTAGGTATATTTCCGTTTGCTGTGTACAAAGGGTTAAGAAGTAGTAAACAATCTATTATAAGAAACAAATTTCAAACCAAATAGCATATACTTAGAGTTGGGGGTATTTTAGACATTGTGCTATTTTCTTATATTTCAAATATCAATTTGCCAAGATCCTTGAGAGTGATAACTTGAATGATGATTTTACCACAACGGCTTCTGAAATTAGTTTGAAGATAATGGTTTAAACTGACAGGTCATTTAAGTACAAGGCAGGTAGTATAAAACCAATGCTGAGGATTAAGAAGTAATAAACAATCTATCGTAATGAACACATTTGAAACCAAGTAGCGTAGACATAAATAATTGGGTGGTATTTTAGACATTGTGCTATTTTCTTATATTTGCAAATCAATTTGCTAAGATACTTGTGAGTGATGGCTTAAATGATGATTTTACCACGACGGTCTTCTGAAATTTGTTTGAAGATAATGGTTTAAACTGACAGGTCATGTAAGGGTGTTTGTCAGGGCGCCCAGTTTAGTTCTCTAAGGAACTTTGTTCTAGATTTTATCGCAACTGCCGCTAAGATTAGTAAAGATCCTGACTCACTAATGAACAAGCAATGTATTCCCCTCCCCTCTCCCCCCCCCATAGCCTGCCCCCACCACGCAAATTTGACAGATGGGTTTAACTCCCACATTTCTAGTAAACTCTAGCAATGAATTTTATACATATCAATAATCTACTTCTTTAGCCAAATATGACTTTACAAGTTTAAACAAATCATTTATAGAAAAATAATTGGTAACAATTTAAAAAATATATTTATATTTTAGATTAACTGGACACTAAGTTGATTAGTACCTTTTGTCCACTATATTCTAAAAATGGTAATAAATTATATCACACGGTTTGTTCATGAGTTATGCACCAAAAAGGCCAAATTAGTCACTTATGGCATCCATATCTCAATAAAGAAATTTTTAGAATTTTTTCAGTAACACATGTATTACTTACATGAATACAAACAATTTTATTAAAAAAATTTCATAAATAATTTTTGATTGAATGCCCTTAAGTACCAGGCAGGTATAAGTCATGCAAAGTAAATCCCGATCTGACTGCCTGTCCTGAGAATGGGGTAAAGGAGGGGGAGGCCAGCCTGAAAACATTGGTTTTCTTTGTATAGAACCGACAAGTTTCTCTACAAAGAATTGATTTTATTGCTCCCAAAGACACAAGCTCTTCTAGTATGGTGTTATTGTACTTGAGGTCCGAGTAGACCAACACTTCACCTATAAGTCAGTAGAAAACTGCCAGATGTTGGAGCGGCCATAGATAAGGGGCTAAGGCGCTGGCTTGCCACGCTGCCGGTCCGGGTTCATTCACGATGTGACCACTAATAGATTTTGCCCTGCCGCTCCCGTGGTTCGGAAGTCACGTAAAGCCGTTGGTTTCCTTGGTTAAGTGTTAGAGAGGCCTCCTTAGCACTAACTTCGCCTGGTAAAATAAGACAATCTTTAACTTTTTTTTAACTTTAGATGTCCAGTAAATTGTGGCGTTATATGTTGTGCCGCAGTATGTCTCCTGTACTTAGGAATATTCCTTACAGCACATATATGTTTAAGACTGATTTTACATTTATAAGCATCAACAAGCCTGCAGAAAAACATAGTCTGGACGATACAATTGAGAAGGTAGGACATACAGTGTTGCGGTTGCCTCCATACCATCCATATTTAAATGCAATTGAATTGATATGGTCGCAAATTAAATCAAATGTAGCAATGTACAACATTGTGTACAAATTATGTAATATTGATTCTACTGGAGCTTCGGATTGAGTAAAAGTTGTTGGCAATGAAATTCCAATACTCATTTAGAGTATGAAAATCTTGGAGGTATAATAGTTGATGTATTTGTAGACCACATTGCAATAAACCTTGCTGAAAGTGAGAGTGATGCGGATGGTAGTGATGATAACTTTACAGAAAATTAACTTGATATGTCTGGTATTGAGGAATTGCAAATACGGGTATGTTAATACTGTATTACACTTAATTATTTGTAAAGAGAGATTAGTTGTAATTATTGTAATTTAGCAATATAAATACTTATGTACATCTGTAAAGATATGGCAGAGCTTATGGGAAGTAAAAATCCTCACATCTGGAGAGATCAAGATTCCAAACCTACTTTGTCAAAGGTGCTAAAATGAGCAATAATCCAACCAATATTTCAGTTAATATAAAAAAGCATTTTATAGAGACAGTTAACACATTCGCAAAGTCGGCCACACCGGCCAACCGCTAATTGCTACGCGGACGTCAAGTCGGCCAAGCAGATGTCACCAGTGGTGGCTGATGGCCGTCTAGTCTTAACATACTGCCTCACTCTTATTATTGAATTAGTGTTCGCCCAGCCTTTACCGGGTTCGCTAGCAAGTAGGTCACGCATTTCTGCAGTATCCTACGAGTAGGACATGGTTTTCAGTTTCTGGTTACGATTATTTTTAGAGTTTCAATTGCTGTTTTTTTCCCCTGAAGTAGTAAACAATCTATTATAAGGAGCAAATGTCAAACCAAGTAGAATATACTTATATATAGTTGGGTGGTATTTTAGACATAGTGCTATTTTCTTATATTTGAAATATCAATATCTAGAATCCTTGTAAGTGATGACTTGAATGATGATTTTACCACGACGGTCTTCTGAAATTAGTGTGAAGATAATGGTTTAAACTGACAGGTCATTAAAGTAATATAAAACCAATGCTGAGGATTAAAAAGTAATAAACAATCTATCGTAAGGAACACATTTCAAACCAAGTAGTGTAGACAGAAATAGTGGGTGGTATTTTAGACATAGTGCTATTTTCTTATATTTGAAATATCAATATCTAGAATCCTTGTAAGTGATGACTTGAATGATGATTTTACCACGACGGTCTTCTGAAATTAGTTTGAAGATTGTGGTTTAAACTGACAGGTCATTAAAGTACAAGGCAGGTAATAACATAAAACCAATGCTGAAGTAATAAAATCTATCGTAAGGAACACATTTCAAACCGAGTAGTCCAGACAGAAATAGTTGGGTGGTATTTTAGACGTAGTGCTATTTTCTTATATTTGAAAATCAATTTGTTAAGATCTTTGTGATTGATGACTTGAATGATGATTTTACCACGACGGTCTTCTGAAATTAGTGTGAAGATAATGGTTTAAACTGACAGGTCACTTAAGTCCAAGGCAGGTAATATGAAACCAATACTGAGGATTAAAAAGTAGTAAACACTCTTTTGAAAAAAAAAACGTAAAACCTAGTAGCATAGACTTATATATAGTTGGGCGGTATTTTAGATAGTGTGCTATTTTCTGATATTTGAAATATCAATTTGCTGGAATCCCTGTGAGTGATGCTGTTCTTAAATTATTTTGAAGCTCATGTTTTAAAAACTGACAAAATAACTTAGTACCAGGCAGGTAATATTTAATCAACTAAGAAATAGTAAACAATCTATTGTAAGAGCAAATGTCAAACCAAGTAGAATATACTTTTATTTATAGTTGGGTGGTATTTTAGACATTGTGCTATTTTCTTATATTTGAAATATCAATTTCTAGAATCCTTGTAAGTGATGACTTTGAATGATGATTTTACCACGACGGTCTTTCTGAAATTATTTTGAAGTTTAAGGGTTTTTAAACTGGAAGGTTTTAAAAAAGAAAATTTAAAAAACCCAATGCTGGGGATTAAGAATTTTTAAAAAAACAATCAAACGTAAGGAACAAAATTTCAAACCAAGTGGTTTAGACAAAATAGTGGGGGGGGGGTATTTTAGACATTGTTTGCTTTTTTCTTTTATTTGAAAAATCAATTTTTTTGGAATTTCCTTGTAAGTGATAAACTTGAATGATGATTTTACCACGACGGTTTTCTAAAAATTTTAAAGTTTGAAAGTTTAAATGGTTTAAAACTGCAGGTTTTCTTTTAAAAGAAATTTTTTAAAAATAAAAGGGTGAAAAATTAAGAAGTAATAAACAAATTCTTGAAAAGGAAAACACTTTTTAAAAACCAATTTAGCTTTAGAAAAAAATAGTGGGGGGGTGGTATTTTAAAACATTGTGCTTTTTTTTTTTTATATTTAAAATTATCAATTTTTGAATTTTTGGTAAAGGGGAGGGCTTGAATGATGATTTTACCACGACGGTCTTCGGGAAAATTAGTTTGAAGAAAAAGGGTTTAAACTGAATGGTCTTTAAAAGTAAAAAAAAAAAACCCAATGTGAGGTTTAAAGGGAAGTAAAAAAAAATCTTGAAAGGAACACTTTTCAAACCCGAAATTTGCGAAAGACGAAATATTTGGGGTTTGGGTATTTTGGGCGTAGTGCTATTTTTTTATATTTTGTTAACCAAATTTTTTAATGATCTTTGTGATTGTGATTGAATGTTTTGATTTTCCCAAACGCGGTCTTTTTGAAATTAGTGGGGAAGAAAATTTGGGTTTAAACTAACAGGTCTTTTAAAATTAAAAATTAAAACCAATGTGGGGAAAATTAAAGGGGAAAGTGGAAAAAAACTCTTTTTGGAAAAAATTAAAATACGGTTTAAATAATTTAGTAGTCAAAAGTAAAAAATTTTTTAATTTAAAAAAAAAAACCCGCCCGGGGCTTATTTTTTTAGTTGGGGGGTTTTTTGGGGACATGCTATTTTCGGGTTTTTTGAAAAAAAAATTTTTCTTGAACCCCTTGTGAGTATACTTAAATTTCTTTTCCCTGGGGGTTTATTTTGTTTTCCTTTCCATAAGCACAAAATTTTTAAAAAGGTTTAAACAAAAGTTTAGTAAATTTAGGTTATTTTAATTTTTTAAACTTGGCTGTTTCTTTGTGTTTTGGATGACTTTTTGGGCATTGATTTTTAAGAATTCCAAAAGGCAAAAATAAAATATTATTTTTTTTCCCTCTTTTAAAGCCCGGGGCCCTTAATATTTCCTTTTGGGCAGGGAAATTTCTGGGGGTTTTTGTTCACTTTAAAAAAATTTTAAAATGCCTTTTTAAATTTTCATAAAAGGTTTTATTTTTTAAAATTTTTGTAAAGGGGGGAGAAAATTCTTTTTCTTTGAGGGCAAAACTTTGGGTTTTGGGTTCTTTTTTTAAATTTTTTTACGGGAAGCTAAAATATGTACAAAAATATGTAAAAAAAAAAATTTCCCTACTTATAATAACATATAATAATATAAATTTAAAATAAATAAAAAGCAAAATTTTAATAAAAAGCAAAATTTTAAAAATTAATAAAATTTTAAATTTTTAAAGCTAATATAATAAAACTATATAAAAATTAAATAGCAAAAATTTTAAAATCAACTTAAAAAATTGTTAAACAAAAACCCAATACCGTGGGGGCCGGGGGGTCTTTCCCAAAGGTCTCACGGAGTGTTACAAATAATTATTTATCCAAGCCAGATGGAAAAAAAAAAAAAAATAATAAAACCGTTTAAAATTTAATAACATATAATAAATAAAATTTAAGCAAATATAAAAAACAAAAAAACAATGCTGACTTTAAACAAAAACCTTTCGGCGGGCGCCCCCATTCCAAGTCTAACGTCAGCTGTTTATTTTTAATTATTTACCCAAAAGACCGAGGGTAGAAAAAAAAAATTAATTGACCCGAAAAAAATTTTAAATAACTTTTAATAAATATAATAGCAATTTTATAACAACTTAAACGGGCCCTGACATAAACAATCCCGCCGGCGCCCCGTCTTTCCCATGTCTCACGTCGGGCTGTTACGAAAATTATTTACCCCAAGGCCCAAGTTGTAGAAAAAAAAAATTAATTGACCGAAAAATATAATACAGATAACTACAAAAAAAGACATTTTCAGATGCCCTAAACCGTTTATTTTGCCGATAATAAAGAAAAAATTAAATTTTAATTGGGCGCCCGAGTATTCCCCGGGCCCGGGGGGTCGGCGGGGGTCGAAAAAGTTTGGAGGGCCACCGATTTTTTCTTTGGGTTAGGCTTCAAATTGTTAAGGATGTTTTTTTACCCCCAACGGTTTCTTCTGAAATTAATTTTAAAAAAATTTTTTTTTAAAACTGACAATTTAAACCATTACCGGGCCGTTTGTTTTATAGCCTTTTTAGGGGAATGCAACCCGGGGAAGGGCTTTTGAAAAATTTTAATTTGACCCCATTCCAAAAATGTTAGCCATAAACATTTTTGAAATTTTTTTTGTCTTTTGGTTTGGAAATTTCCTTTAAATTAAATATTTTTAAGAAGGTTATGTGATCATTTCACTTTTTTCCCTTAGCCAAAAACGCAACAAAACAAATTTAAAGTCTTTCAGTTTTTGGTTTAGGTGTGTTTAGCTATTTTGATTTTAATTTTGGGGGATTATTGGTTTCATTTTTTGATTTTGTAAATTTTAATTTTTTTTTATTTTTAAAAAAACATTTATACTGTTTTTTTAAAATTTTGGCTGACCCCTTTCCTAGTTCTTTATAATTATTAAAAGTTAATACTTTTTTAAATTAAATTAAACCATTATCTTTTAAAAAGGATTTTTTGAAAATTTTTTTAGTTTCCTGAGGCCGGGGTATTTTTGCATTATTTTTAAAAACCCTTTTTGAAATAATAAAATTTTTTGTTTAAATTTTTTTTAAAAAAGGGTTTTTTCGAACATTTAATCCACAGGCATTGAATTAATTTTTGGAAAGGCTGATTTTTTTAAAGCTACCCTAAAAAAAAATTTTTGTTTAAACAGAAATAGTCCCATATAAAACCCTGAAATTTTTAAACAAACTTATTTTTTAAATTTTTGAATAACAAATTTTTTGCTTTTAATTTTTTGGAAATTAGAAAAAAAATTTTTTTTTCTCGTTAAAATTTTCAATTTTACTTTACAGTGTTTTTTAAAACATTTCTTTTCAGATTGGGAAAAAAAATTTTTCTTTTCCTAGGTTAAAAACCTTTTTCATTTTTAAGCAAAAATTTTAAACCACAAACTCATAAATTCAAATTAAAAATCCCTATGATTATGACAGAATTAACATTTAGAAATGAAAACAATATTTTTTTAAAAAAAATTGCAAATTTGGGGGAAAAATAAATAAAAAAAATGGGGCCCCATTAAAGGGCAAAGCCTGTGCATAGGTTCCATCTTATATTAAATAACATACAAAAAAAGGCGCACAATCAAATAACCTTAAATTTTTTGGTATGAAAAAAAATTTTTTCCCTAAAAATTTTAAAATTTTTTAATTAAAAAAATTTATCAAAATTTCAAATAAAAAAAAAAAATTCTAAAAATGAAACCCAAAAAATAAATAAAAACTTTAATTAGCCCCAAAAAAAAAAATTTTAAATTTTTTTTCTTTAAAAATTTTTATCAAAAAATTTCAATGTTTTTCAAAAGATAGTCCCTTTTTTTAAAAAATCTTCTAAAAAAACTATTTTTTTCCCCCAAAAACTTTTTAAAAAATAATACTGGCAAATTTTTGTATATTCTCGGCCCAAGAAAAAAAAAAAATTTTTGAAAAAAAAATTTGTTTTTGGGTTTTTTAGTAAAAAAATTTTCAGGGTTCCCGCAAAAAAAAAAGCATGGTTTTGATTAAGGTAAGTACCGTGGGGGGGGGGGGGGCGGTCAGTGACCGCCCCCGGGGTTCGGGAAGCGACGCCATTTTGTTGGTTGAAGGGTCCGTGAAGTGGAACGTGCAGCATCGCGTGTTCCCCTTTTTTTAAACCACTATTTCAAAATCAAAAAAATTTGTCATCACTGTTAAACCCGAATTTTCCCGTTTACATTTTTAATTTGTCGCACCTTTAATGGTTCGGTCCCTTACGAAAATCGTTTACTTCTTTGGGGTTTAAAACTCTTTTTTTAAAAACGGATCAGTTTTGTTAAGGGGGTTAAAATTCAAATGGCCGCCCTGTTCGGCAAGGCGAACCCCGCAAAATTTTTGGAAAGTGCAGACCCTCAGTTCTTGAAATTTCCCCCCCCCGCTCGACTAGACGGCGTGCTCCGCCCCTTGGGGATTTAAATTCGATCGTACAGCGATCCTGCCATGTGACTTAAAATTTTAAACCCTTTAATGATTTTGATTGTTAAAAGGGCCTGTTGAACGTGATTTTCACGAAAAAAGGGATTTTTTTGGGCCCCGAAAATTGGTTGTTTTTGGTGGAAATGAAAATTTAATTTTTGTAATGCTGAGGGGTGAAGCTCATTTCCACTTGAAAGGGCCCTCAGTAAAAAAAGCAAAAATTGCCGTTTTTGGGGGGCAGCTCACCCCCCCACGGGGAAAGGGCATCAAAAAACCATTTTGATTGCCCAAAAGTTACAAGAAATTGGTTTTGGTTGATTTTTCTTCTTAAATTGGGCTGTTGGACCTTATTTTTTTGGAAGACCCTTTGACCAACAGCTGTTAATATGAAGTTACGTGTTTTAATGCTTCGCACATTTTTGGAGCCAAATCTTAAAAGTTTTTGGGGCCCTGGGGATATGGGAACAAACTTTGGTTTAAACAGGATGGGCCCAGCCCCCCGGGGGAAATCAATCTAAGGCTGTCTTCGGGGAAATGTTTCCTGGTCCGTTGTTTTCCTTTAAAACGGGATTTTTTTTCCTTTTTTTGGGTTGCTGGGGGGTTTTTTTTTTCCCCCCAGATTTGCCAAATTTTCTTTGGGGAAATTTTTTTTTGGGGGAAACCCCGGGAAATTCAAAGTTTATCGTCGTAAACCTGGGTCACTCGAAAAAATTGAAGGGTTTTGCAATAAGTAAAGGGAAAATTGCCGCTGTATCACAGGCACTTTGAAAAAAGTTATGGAAAATTTTGAAAGAGAGACTTGCAATGGGGTATTCATGGCAGAAAGGGAAGCCATTTTTTCGGGAGGTTATTTTTTTTAAAAATTATTTTGTTGTCATAATTATTAACACCCATTTGTAAAATTGGCTTGTTTTTTTGTTTGGGTTTTGGGTTTGTTTTTAAAAAATTTTGGGTTTGGTATGAAAATTAACCAACTTATAGCCTTTTAAAATCCTTGCTTTTTTCTTTTTGGGGGCCACCCCTGTTTATATTTTATATATATATATATATATATATATATATTTATTTTCTTTTCTTATTTAAATAAATTTTCTTTTTTTCAGGAAAAAGTTCCCTTTTTCCTTACTTTTAAAAGTTTTTGAACTTTAAAAAGATAAAAAATGTTTTCAGAGGGAAAGAATACTGTGAAAGAAATAAAGGGTAGAAATGTTTAGTTTGCCCTTTTTTGTCATTAATCAAAAAAATTAACTTTTTGTAATGTAAAAATTTGCTTTTGTGTTTAAATTTCATTTGTTCCAGCCCAACAAGTTATGCATATTTAGTCAAATTGTTTACGAGTGTTTAAATTTGTTTAAAAATTGTTTTAAAATTTATCCACAAAAAAATTTTTTCAAGAAGAAAAATTCACAAAATTTTTTTTAAATTTAGTTTTTTAAATTTTTAATTGGGTTCTTCAAATGCAAAGTTGATCAAAAATATCTTAAGTATTTTTCTTTTATTGACTTAAATACCCACTTTTTGCATGCAGTTGATTACTTTAAGAAAAAAAACCCAGGGTTTAAAAGTTTAAAATTTTCTAAATTCAATTTTTTTTAAAAATTTTTAAAATTTAAATTTTAAAGTTTTTTGTTTTTTTTTGGATCAAACCCAAAACATTCGGTTTTCTGTGAAACACCTTTTAAAAATGTTTTAAAATCAAAATTAACTAGAGTTTTGTGTCATCAAAAAAGATGAAACCCAGCATTTTTAAAATTTCCCTTTTAAAAAATAAATATTTTATATAAAAATTTTATTTTCCAAAACAGTATTTTTCCAAGAAAGAAACCTTGGGGTTTTCACTGTGCTTTTTTTCTCCAAAATTAAACAAAATTTTTTAAACCAAAATTTTCACACACAGCTTTCTATTTGATAGATAATTTTCAAAAACATTTAAAACCCTTCCCCATCCTTTAAATTTTTTTTTTAAAAATTTTTGTTTTAAATTTGGTATTTTTATGATTTTAAGGAGCCCAAAGCTTTCTTTATGTCAAAAAATTTATCCATTTAAATTTTTTTTTAAAAAATTTTTAAAGGGCCATAAAAATTTTTAAATTTAAAACCCCTTAAAAAGGGCATGTTCTTTTTTTTAAAACTTCTCTAAAAACAAATTTGGTTTGGCTTAAAAAAAAATTTGGATTTTTTAAAAGAAAATGTATCTTTATTTTTTTTTTTTGGGTTCCCTTTTCTCATACATTTTTACAAAGGGTGGGAAAAAGGGAAAAAGGGGTTTGGTGGGAAGTGTTCCCATAAATTTTTTTTTTTTATTTGTGTATAAAAATTAACAACAGTTTTTTTAAAATTTGCTCTAAAAATTTTGCCTTCGAAAATAAAATTATTATAGCAAAAAAATTTTTTCAATTTGGTTTTTAAAATTTTTTTAAACTAAGAAGGAGCTGATAGAACAAATTTCGGTAAGTACTGTTTTTTGGGAATTGATAACTTTTTTTAAAAATTTTTCATCACTTATTAAATCCCAAAAAACAATGGATTTATCATTAATTTATTAGAGGAAAGATACTTGTTTAAAATACCCCCAAAATTTATTTTAAAATCTTGGGGTTGGTTTGTAAAATTAAAGGTTTGCTAAAATTTTGGCCCGGGAATGGTTTTGCGGTTGGGTTTTCAATCCCTGCTTCATTTTGCAAAAGGTTCTCAGTTCGCCCCCCAAATTAAGAGTCAATTACATTTTGAAAGGGATCAGCGGGGATATCCACCGGCTTTTCCATTTTTTCCTTTGGGGCTATTAAATTAATGACCCCCTTTTTTGGGAATGCCCGGCCCTTAAAGTTTTTTAACCCTTTGGACTACATTGCTCATCTACCCCTTTTCACATAAATTCAAAAACTTATTGCACCATTTTCCGGGGAACTTTTTGGGCGGTTTAGGGAATTTAATAAAAAAAAAAAAAGGTTTTAAAAATTAAGAAAAAATTTGGGTTAAATTCATTTTTTTATAGTTAGTGAATCTTTTACTAAATTTCCTTTAAATCACCCCCCCAAAATTATACTTTAATTTTTTTTTTACTTTTTGCCTTAATTTCTTTAAACCCCTTTCCACTCCCAAATTTTCGGGGAAACCCAGTTTTTTTCCCTATCAGCTCCATTTACTTTTAACCCTTGCCGTGGTTTGCGTTAATTGACGCCCCCTTTCCAATGACCTCTTTTTTGGGGGGTTTGACGTTTAATATATGGGCGAAGGGTTTTTATCCCGACGAGTGTTGCTCCCCTAGCGCTCAAAAACCCAAACCCTTTTTCGAATTGGGAACTCCTGCATTTCTTTTATGCCCTTTACAATGTTTCGTATTCCAAAACGTTGGTTTGGGGAAACAATATTGTTTTTTTTACGTAAGGAGCGATATTCAAAAAGGTCATTCACAGCTGTCTGCAGTAATGGCGGGCCGGGGTGTTAAACAAAGTGTGTTGTTGTTTATCGTAAGGTTTTTTGTTTATTTAGTTTATTATTTTATTATAAGGGGTTTGGGAATAAATAGATGTTTTTATCGTGTGTTGTGTTTTATTAGGGGTTTTTTTAAGGGACAAAAATGAAATTTGGGGGATAGTGAGTTTTGATCGCCGGGGGATGGACAATTAAAAAAAGTCCCGGGGTTACGGGTTGAGGGCCCCCCACAAAATTTTACTGGGGTCAAAGGGTTAAGAAAAGATTGCCTAACCCTTTATTTGTTCGGGGGGAAAAAAAAAAATTTTCTGATAGTTCAAAAAAGCTGATGTATTTTTTTTTTTTTTTTTGTTTCTTCTATGCCCAAAATTTAATGGGTCAATATAAAATAAAACATTTTTTTTTTTTAAAACATTTTTTTATTTTATGTTTTGGGAAAACCAAAATTTAATTTTACTAACAAAAAACGGATAAAACCCAAAGAATTTTTGAAACATTTTAAATTGGGGAAAGAATATTATTTGTTTTTTTGTTTTCTGTTGTTTTACCCTTTGGGAAAAAAAAAAGTTATTTTAAAAAATATTTTAACAAATTTTACTTTAAAAAATTTTATATAATTCTAAAATGGGGTTTTTTATGAAAAAAAAAACTTTTTTTAACAACAAAAAACCCAATTTTGTTTTGACTGCAACTAGTAAATTTTTGGGCTCCTTTAAATTTTATTTTTTTTGCTTAGAAACAGTCAAAAATTTTCAAAATTTTTAGCCCAAAAATTTGTAAGTAAAGCTTTTTTTAAATTTAATTCAAAACATGTTTTTGTAAAAAAAATAAACGGGAAAAATTTTAATACCCTACTTGAACATTTTTTCATTTTCAAAACCTGTTACAATGGGCCTATAGTAAAAAATAATTTTATAAACCTACAGAAAATGAAAAGGGAAAAAATTGAAAAAAAAATTTGTTTTAGGCACAAAATTGGGTTTGGAGGAAACCCATTTTTAAAGTTGAAATTAGGTTAAAAAACCTTTCTTTTAACTAGGTTCGAAAAAAACGAACATTCGTGGGCCATTCATCTTTTGGGGTTAAAATTTCTCCCTGCTGTAAATCTTCTTTCCATTTTATTCAACAAAAATTCATGGGTGGGTAAAAAATAAAAAATTTTTACGAAAATTAACATTTAAAACAACGATTTTTTAAGCCCAACAACGCTTTTTTTAAAAGTTTCATTTCAAAACAAAAAAACATAGCCCAAAAACAACGCGAGGGAGAATTCAGCTTTTGAAAGTCAGCCGCTGTTTACAGAGCACCCAAAGGGACGAAAAAAACAATTACATCTTTTTGAGGTTTTTTTTAAAACGAAAAAAAAACTAAATTAAAAACGGTTCTGAAAAAAAATTTTTTCAGATGGGCAGCAAAAATCAAACAAAAAACCCTTAGCAGTCAATTAATGTAACAAACTTTCAGTCCAAATACAGTAATTAAAAGGGTTGTTAAAAGTAAATTTTGGGCCCGGCCCGACATTGGACTTAGTAGGGTTTAAGTTTGCGTGGCGGGGTGTCCCGCCCCACTTGAGGGAAAAAAGGGTTTTTTAGTGCCCTTCAAAGGGTCGTTTTTGAATCATATTAAATCGTTTAAAAAGGGTTTAGGCCCCTTTACTATAATATCAATCCCCCTTTTTTAAAAATTTAAATTTGAGATTGCAGATTATTTCAAAAAATTTATAAAAACCTTTTTAATTTTACTTTTTGGGGGGGGATGATTCTTTATTTTTTCCCCAAAAATTTTGGGGTTTTGTTTTAACTTTCTTCCCAAATATAATTCTGTCACCCCAAAAGGCTTTAACTTTTTGCAAATTTTAATTTTTTTGTTTCTTTCTTTATTTTATTTTTTGCAATTTTTGGGAAGTTAAAATGTTTTAAAAAAATCTATCAAAAAGTTTAAAAGAGGGTTTCGGGGTTTTGGTAAAATTTTCTTTTTGCCCCGTCATTTATTCCTTGGGTTTTCAAGGGGAAAGGGTTTTTGTAATCAATTACAAAAGGGATTTAAATTTTTTTGGAGAAAGACAGCCGAGCTGCAAACCCACTCACCGCAAAAATATATTTGATCGGAGGCGGTTAGCGGGAAACAGGCTAGTCTATTTTTTGTCCTATCTTAGTGTGTTTAAGCGACCCAAAAAACCATGTTTTACTTGTTCTTTTTTTCATGGGGTTATTCTTGTTGGTTTTTTTTTACAAAACTTTCCCCAACCATTTTTAAAATTCAGTAAAAAATAAAATTTATCCTTTGAAATTTTTATCTTTCCTTTAAAATTATAAATTTTTGATATATCCCCAATTTAAAAAATAATTTTTTTGCAAGTTTTAAAAGGGAAACGTTTTATCAGCAAAAAAAAGTGTTTTTTAAATTAAAAATTTTATAAAAGTAAATGAAGTCTGTACAATGTTTAGTATTAAAAAAGGTTGTTTTTCAAAATTTACTTTTCTAATAAAACATATCAGCAGATTCAAATTTACGGGGTTTAAACATGAAATGACATTTTTTTTTACTTGATTCCTCAAATACCTACAGTGCCTCCCCCTCTAAAAGTTTCATTTGTTTTAAAAAAATAGTAATAAAAATTAAGTTTTTTTTAAAAGTGATATTTTCAAAAATTTTTTAAACCCATTTTTAAAGTTTAAAATTTTTGGGCTGGGTTTAATCAGGATTTGTTATTTAGTTAGTAAAAATATAAAAATTTTTTCCCGAAGTTCTAATATTTTGAAATAATTTTAAAAAATTTAATTTATTTGATGTAAGATTGATTTTGAAATTAAAAAGTTGATTTTATTCAAGTAAAAAAAATAAAATTTAAAATAATAAATAAATAGGACATTTGTCTGGGGGGAAATGAAAATGGAAAAATTATAATTTTTAAAAAAAAAACTTACATTTTAGATAAACCCATCTTCCCTTTTAAAATAAAACCCAAAAAACTGGAAAACCCCTTTCTTTTTTTCCCCTTAGGAAAACCCAACCCTTTTCTCACATAAGAAATTTTTAACCCTTGTCTTTCTTCACCGCTCTCCCCGGGGGGGCCAAAAAGTGTCTGTTTTCGTCAGGGGGAAAGGGGCTCATTAACGTGGGTTTGGTTGTCCTCCGTCTTGTTAATATGACTTAGGATTCAATTTTTCGCTTTCTCGGCTTCCTTTTAGATGAAACTCCTCCATATTGAAGCGGCGTAAAAAATTTTTCTAATATTCCCTACCCAGTGTTTTTTTGTTTCTTTCCCAATCTGTGAAAGGGGGTTCAACCTTTGTTGCCCCCTGAAAATATTTATGCCCAAAGGGCTTTCCAACATCTTTGACTACTTCTGTACATTTTTTTGATTCCAAAAAATTGTTTCGGGGAATTTTGGGCCCATATCCTCCAATTTGTTTTTAGTTCTGTAACTGAGAACAAAATATCTTAAAAACAATATATCTGTAATTGTAATTATTCAATCTTCAAAAAAATTTGAAGTATTTATTTTTTTTTTCTGGGTTTCTTTCTAAAAAGTGCTTTGTGACTGTCGGGCTAGCTTGTCTTTTAAAATTCTCAAACACTTTTTTTCCCATCATTTTTAATATTTTTTTTGGGTTAAATTTTTAGTTTTTAAATTTGGGGACAAAAAACATCATAAAAAAATTAAAAAAGGGGTTTTTATTTTGAAGCGCTTTTCAACAAACGTGCTGTTTTTAAAAAAAAAGCAAAAGTTTTAATTAAAATTATTAAAAAAAAATTAAAACCCAAATTTTTAGTTATTCATAATTAAAATATAAGTTATGTATACAGTACAGTTTATTGGAAAAATTATCGGGCCTTGTATTAAAATTTATATATATATTTTTTTATATTTTAGTTTCATATACCGTTTTTTACCCTTTTATTACGCTGGAGGACAATTCAATAAATAATTTGGGACCCAAATTTTAAGCAAACTTTTTTTCTTTCAAAATTAACGGGGGAAGGGGCGAGGGCATCTCCAAAAACTTTGATTTTGTTTAGTACGGCGGGGCCCCGGAAATCTGGGGCCCTTTGTTTTTTAGTTTTTCCCTAAAATTTATCTGGGCCCTTTTGCCAGGGGTTTAAAGTTCTAAAAAACTAGGCAATGAGGTGCCCCACGGTACAAAATTTTTCCAGTCACAGTCAGCAAACCCAGTGATCATGGGCGCCTCCGAAAAATTTTTTAAAATTTTTCTTAGTCCACATACCCCCCTGACACACATATTTAGCACTTTTTCCTTGAAAATTTGTCTAAATTTTTCCCTTTTAAAGATAAAATTTTCCCCATACACAGGGAGGAAAGTAATCGATCAAAAGAGAGAAAACAAGACCCTGCCCAAGGCAAAAGTTTGGGTTTCTTTGGAAAAAAATGTCCCTTTTTTTTGTTAACATTTTTTAGTCGACTAAGGGCCCGCTGACAAACGGCACTTACATGCCCGGGCAAAGTGGGTCCCATCGAACTGAGGCCCAAGAGTTTTTGGGAATTCCACTCATTTAGTCTGATACTGCCAAGCCCCTTTCTCCCCGGGCAAAATCCGAACCCCATTGGAAGGCATCGCCCAAAACCCAAAACCATTTTTTCCTTGTTAAATTTAACCCCATTGCCCCCAGACCAATCTTGGACAGTTCTTAATTCAGAATTCAAAATGGAAAACAGACTGCGTCAGTCGTGGGCCTAATATGAAACACAAAGTTGAGCATCTTTGGGCGTTTGAATACAAGAAAACCTATTTTTTTTTAAGGTGGGAAAACCCCCTTTTGGGGCGACAAACAGGGGTTTTTTAGAATAGGCCCGAGGAAAAACTACCCTGTGGGACACCGGGCAACTTATTAAAAGGGGAAGAGAAAATCCATCCCCAAATTTTCCCCTTTTGTACCCTTTCCCAAAATAGGAATGAAACCAAGAAACCATTTTTCCGGTTTGGGAAAAACCTTTAAAAAAAAATGAATGCCACCCAACAAATACTGTGGTTAAATTTATTAATGGGTTTTGCATGTGAAAAAATCCAGCATTGTAAGAGAGATGCTTTCTTTTCTGCCTTTGTTTAAAGAAAACCCCCATCCAAATTTAAGTAAAACCCGGTTTTGAAACAAAGCCCTTTTAAACCCAAGGGGACTGCAAGGCTGGAAGGTTATTCTTAAACCCCAAAAAAAAGCTCCATCTGTGAAAAAAGCTAAAATTCACATCACCCCAATTTGTTGGGCTTCCCTTCAAACATTGATTAAAATTTTAAAAAGAAAGCCCTTTTCGGGTGCATCTCCACATTTAGACCCATCGGTTTTTATGAAAAATCGTATCTGCCTTGCTCATTTTAAAGCAAGTTGCATGAAACTCGTTTTGTTTTTTTGGAAAACAGTTCCCCTGCATTTTAAATTTGGGGCTTTTTAGCCCAAATTGGGTTTTGGGAAAACAAGCAGAAAATTCTTGACAAAAAATAACAAAATCAAAAATTTTGGGAAAACAGAACACACAACTAAAAAAAACCTCTGAAAAAAATTAAATTAAAAAAACAAAAAAAATTTAATTTTTTGAAAATAAAAACGTTTGTTGACGCTAGCGGGAGTTTCCGTTTGATTATGACCCATCCAGCTTGAGCGCAAACAGAAAATTTGACCAAAAAAACCTTTTTCCTAGGCTTTGATGTTGTTTTTTTTTTTATGCCTTCTTGTATTTAAAAATTCCAAAATTTGTATTTTTTTTGCATAAAAGGGTACAATGAATGGTTTTTTGTTTTTAGTTTTTAATTTCCCTTAAATTGTTTTTTGAAGATTAACAATAAGAGCTTAAATGACACATTAAAAAAAATTTTAAATATATGTTTAAATTTATAAAAAATTAAATTTAAAAACTGGGGTTTTTAAATTTTGTTACAAAATTTTCCCTTGTATTTTTACTTGGGGTTTTGGCAATATGGGTTTTACTGTCCCCTTAAATTTTATTAACCCCCTTGCCTATTTACTTCTAATATTGTTATGTTTTTAATTTTGTTATATTTTAATATGTATTGTGGCAGAAATGATTTAATTTGCAGAAGGGGTTTAAAAAAGGAAAAAGTTAGGGAAAAGCCCCAAAAAACCAGGTCCTCTTTGACAAGCCCATAATTGCCCAAAGGTGTTAAAGGAATTTGCCTCATTTAAAAAGTTTAAATAAATCCTTTTTTTGTGGTTAGTAAAAAGGCCCAAAGGGTTTTAGGGATCCTTGGCGAAAGAGCGGGGATGAACTTTTTCAGAAAGGTAAGGTTTTTTTCAATTATTTTTTAACATGTTTTTAACTTTTTGGGTTCTGCCCTCTTGGCAGATTACAAGAATAAATTTCCCATTTCCCTAACTTTCCCCTGTAATTCGTTTTTTTTAAATTTAGGAAAAATAAAAAAAAAATTTTTTCCCTTTAAGCTGGCGGGTGGCCCACTTTTTAAAACCCTGAAAAAATTTCCCTTTAAAAATTTAAAAAAATTATTTCGACCCAAGGGACTTTAAGGGTTTACGCCAAAATAAACTTTTTTAAATTTTTCCCTTTTTAAAGCCCTCTTTAACCATTTTTTGTGCCGAAAATTTTTTCAATGTGCATGTAAAAAATCCCAACCTTTTTTTAAAAAGGGTTTGTTTGGGGGAAAAAATTTCCCAGGAAAAAAATTTTTTAAAGGGATTTTGACAACATTAAAACAAAAAATATACTTTTTTGTTTTTTTGAAAAAAAATTTAAACATTTGAAGGTGTTGTTTGTTAGGTAATTTTGTGTAGTACCTAAAAGAAATACTCTTTAAAGGGTTGGGGATAAAATTTTTACAATTTGTGGTTAGTAAAAAAAAAAAAAAAATAAAAAAAAAAATAATTTTTTTTTTAATTTTTGGCCCCAAAATATAACTGCCTTTATATTTTGCCTACACAAAAAAGGGTTTTTTTAGTACAGATTGTAGTAAATCTAATTTTTAAAACCCCACACACCAAAATTTAAAAGCAGTTCCCTTGAAAAAATGGAGAAGTTATTTTGTTTTTTCTTCAAAAAAATGAAAAAATCCAAAATTCCCTTGGGTTTTAAAACCCAAAAAGGGGACTTTAATTTGCACTAAATTTTTAAAAAATATTTTATACAATGTTCTTGAGTCCAATTTGGTTTTAAATTTAGTTTATAAAAAAAATAAAGAAAGTCTTAAAACAAAAAATTAAATCTTTTTTAAAGTAGACAAAAAAGGTTTTCCTTAAAAGGTTCTTCATCATAAACATGAACATATTTTTTTCCCAACATATCTGGGGATTGTTTTTCACTTAAAAACGATCTCGCCCCTTTTACTCTTGTTTTCAATCTATTTACAAAAAATTATAAAAAAATTAAAATACAAACTAAAAAAAAAAGAAAAAAAAGGGTAAAAAATTTAGAAAAAAACAACCCAACCTTTTCACAAAAAACAAATACAAAAAACCCAAAACTACACTAAGGGAAATGACGAAAGGGAAAAAGGGTAGCGGTAAAAATTATGCTATTACGTCATAATTTGGGTTGGGCTTTTGGGTTTGTAAAAAAGGTTTTTTTGTTGACAATAGTAATAGATCTAGATACGGGGACACAAAGTTTTGGTGGCTTTTTGGTAAATAATTGTTTTTCCCACTACAACAAAAAACCGGACGTGCGCCCCCAGCGCCAGTCGGCATTTTTAGAAAAATGTTGAGAGACGCGTCCGGCGCACCCCGGGATTTTTCGAAAAAATTTGCGACGTGCGTTCAGGGGCGCACTTTGGGCCCAAAAAAAGGGTTAAGGACATAAGTTGTTGTTTCCCTTAACAAACCCTGGGGTGATAAAACTTTTTAATTTTTAAGTTTTGGCTTAAAAATTTTCCAAAAAAAAATTGGCATTCTCTTATTTTTGGGAAAAAAAATTTTAAATTTTTTCTAGAAAAAATTGTTTTTTTCCTTAAAATGATCCCCAAAAGAAAGATTTATTTTTTTTTTAAAAGGATGTCCCAAAGTGTTTTTCCCCTTTTTCTGTATAATTCGAAAAAAATTGACCCTTTGGGCGGGACTTTATAAACCCCCCCTGTGCGCGTTTTTTAATGGGTTTAAATTAAGGGAACATTTTTTTTTTCCCCAAATACAGGTTTTTAAATTGTTTTGGGGGTTTAATTTTTAAGATGAAGAAAAAAAATTTTTTAAGTACTTATATTTACACCCATTTTTTTTTATATTAAAGGCAAAAACATAGCGGGCAACAAAATAATTTTAAATATTTGGCATGGTTTCAATAATTTTTTAGGATGTTTTTGGTTTTAACTTTGAAGTTTAGGAAAACTTAGGCCCAAAAAATGGGTCCCAGATAAAAAAAATAGTTATCTATTTTTTTCAAGCTTAAAAAGAAGAAAGGGTTTATACAAACTAGTTTTTCCGTTTAAAATTTTTTTGTTAAACCCCAGACAGGTTTTTATTTTTCACTTTTTCAATTATTCTTCGTGGCTTTTGGGGAAAGTGGGAAAATTGGACAATATTAAATTTTTTTTTTTTAGTTCTTTTTTTTTTGTAAGAAATTTTGGCTATTTGAAAAAATTTTTTCTTTATGTTTTATTCGGGGGGTTTTTATGTTTTTATTTACTAAAAACAACCATATTTATTGGGTTTTTTTGGCTGTAAAATGAAATGAAGTTAAAGGGTTTTGGTTGATTTCAATTTAAAGTTGTGGGGGTCCCAATAAATCAGTTTGGGAAAGAGGTAGGCGGGGGTTTTGGGGAAGGGTTGGGTCTGGGGGGGAAAGTCCGTGGAAAGGGGCCCTTAGGAGGTATGTCTAGGAATGTGTATTTATTTGCTGGTTTTTTTTTTAAAAATTTTAATTTAATTTTTTTTAAAAATGCAAATTTAAAAATTTTTACCACCAAAATTTTTTAAAGTAAAACATAACTTTAGACAGGCATTTTCCCCGAAATTTGTGGGAAAAATTAAACATACTTCGCTTATTTCTTTGGTTTTAAAAAAAAGGCCCAAAAAAGTAGAGTAGATAAGGAAAATTTCCTTTTATTTTTAAAAATAAAAGAATTTTTTCTTTTTTTTTTCTTTTGTATGTTTTTAAAAACTGTTTTAAAGGTAAGTGTTTTTTCAGATTTAAAAATTTTTAGATGGGATCAGATTTTTTTTAGTTACTGAGCACAATAAAAAAGGGTTATCGCATTTTCCCAAATTTTGTTCATTGCGTATTTTCTATCGTGAATGTTTTTGACTGCTCTTGTTGTGGTAAATTTTTGGGGAAAAATGTTATTTGGTTTCAGATATTGTAGTTTAAGAAAAACGGGGGAATTAAATTTGTTGGTTTTTCAGCGGGAAAATTTGAATAGGAAAAAAGCGGCGGGAGGAAAAGGATAACGAAAAAAATGTGGATAAATAGGGAAATTTAAAAAGAAAAGGAAGGGATTTTGGAGGGGTTTTAAAAAAATTGTTTACCCGATTTAATTTTAAGTTTAAGGGCCCGTTTATTTTAAAAATTTTCCTTTCCTAAATTTTTTAAATTTTTTTAATTTCCTCAGACCCACAAAAGTTAAAACCCCCCCCCGGGGGGGAGTTTTGACCAAACTCGAAATTTTGGCGAATTAATTTGTTTTTCCAAATGCCCGCATCCGGGTAGAGAAAGGGTTTAAAACATCTGTCACCCATTTTTGTTTTATAAAATTTGGGTGGGTTGTGGGTTTTATCGCGATTGGGGGTTTTATATAGTAAATACTTCCAAAAGGGAAACGAATGATTTTTAGTTTTGATTTACCTAACGGGGGGGTTTTCCAAAAACAACAGTATTGAAATTTAATTTCAACAGGTGTTTTTGTTGTCTGTGTTGTGATTCGTCCGTCTTTGTCTTGGGGTTTTTCTAGTTTTCCACGTTTTTTTTTGTGTTTTATTTGGTTTATTTTTTGCTGTATTCATTTGTTTAAATATTATTAGTAGTGGGTTTTCATTGGGGAAATGACAAAAGAAAATTGCCCTTCAGATGTATTCTCAATGACTTTTTTTTCTAGAAGTGGGGGAATTTTATGAACCCTTGATTAAAAATGCCCGTGACTCTTCAAACAATGATTCTGTAACCCTTTACTGTTCCTAGGGGGTTGTAAGGAAAAAACTATTGGTATTTTTTACAACAGCCCAAAATTTAGATAGGGGCCCGGCCTACAGTCTCTTTGACTCTGAAGATGAAGTCCAAAAGGGGTTTGTACAACTCAGGCAAATAGGCCCAAAAGTTTTTTTGGGTCAAAAAAAATTTCCCAGAGAGGGGAAGTTTTAAAGGGCCTAAAAAAACTTCCCCCCCAAAAAACAGCCCACCTTTGACCCTTTTTTTACGGGGTTTTTTTTCACAGATATATGTTCTTTGTTCTTTTATTGTCAAAGGGAAAAAAAACTTTTTATTCTTGCCTTTTAATTGGGAAAAAAAAAGAAAAGTAGAAAAATTACCCCCAGGCAGCCCGATTCAAAAAATTGGATAAAAAATTTTTCCCCTAAAAAAAAATAAAAAGGGAAAATAGGCCTAGGGAAAAAAATATGGGCCCCTTAACCCCCGAAATAATCTAAAAAAAATATTGGGTAGAAAATCATCCATCCCAAAGAATCCAAAATTTTTTTACAAAAACTATGTCTCTAATTGATTTCAAATTTTTTGGGTCAAAAAATTTTCATATTAGCTACCCCAAAAAATTTTATTCCAAAAGGCCCCGACCCGTTTATGATTTCCCCGGTTTTAAAAACAGGGCAAATTTTTTAATGGGTTTGCCCGTTTAAATTTAAAAAGTATTTTTTACCCCTTTCAAAATTTAGCAATAGACAAATAATTTATTTGGGAGAAAAAAATTTGGTTTTTTCATTTATCCAAAATTTTTTGGCAAAAAAAAAAAAGACATGCTCCATTTGAAAAAAAAAAAATTTGAGCTGTGTGTCAGCCAAAACCAGTTATGTCAGGGATTCCGAAAATTTTACGTGGTTAAAGGGTTTTTAGCGATGGTTCCAAAAAAAACCCCCTTTTCAGAAAAAGTTGTGATGCTTATTTTAAAAATCATTTTAAAATTTTTTGGATGAAGGGTACCATTTTCTTAAATGATAATTTCTATACGAAAAGGGACCACTTGCCCCAAATTTATTGGGTTTTTTTTTCTTCAAAAACTAGTTTTTGTGAAAAAAAAAATTTCCCAAAAATTTTTTCTAAAACAGTAATTCAGTCTAAAAATTTGTAAAGAAGATACAAATTTTTTTCAAGGGGGGAAAGGGGCCCGTTTTTGGGTTGCTGGTTATAGACAAAAAATTTCTTGGGAAAAAAAAGTTTATTTGCCTATCCAAATGAAAATCAAATTATCCCAGCAAGATAAGTAGTTTATAGGGGCCTTTTAAACCCAAAAATAATCCCTGAATTTTAATTTGAATATTGGGGGGGGGTGGACCCGGAATGACAAAATTTTTTTATAATTTCTTGTACAAGGGCCAAAAAGTTTTTTAAAAAAATTTTGGGAAAAAAATTTGTTTTGTTAAAATTTTTTGACAGGGGTCTCTTGAATTCTTTTATTTTGTCAAAAACCCAATTTCTGGGTAAAACCCCTTAGGCAGATTTAAAATTTTTCTGTTAAATTTTTTGAATCAATGACATGTGAGGAAACCCCGAGCCCCAAGATGTTGAACTACTCATTGAAGTAGATTTCAGTTGGTTTTTAAGTTTTTTCGCCCTTTAAAGGGTCTCGGCAAAGAAGTGTGTTTTTTCTACACCTAAAAAATTTTCATGCAAATCACTTTTGGTTTCCCTGGGTGTAATATAGGAGTTTTATCCTAAAAGTTTTTATTCTTTGAAGCATTTTTTTGAGGATGAAAATCAAGGGGGCGTAAAAAAAATTAATCGATGAAGTGGAAAGTGATTCTGGTAAATCACTTTTTTTTTTTTTTTTGTAAATATATTTTTTGTGTTGTTAATTTAAAAACAAATTTAAAAAAATTTTTTATTTTTTTTTGAAAGTACTAATTGGTATCCTTTTATATTTTGTAAATTAAAAAGTAAAAATTTTTTTTACAAATAACTATTGTTAAACTTTCCAATTAGTTTAAAAAAAGTTTTTAATTTTTTTTGTTTTATATCGGGGTTTCAAAATTTAAATTTTTCATAGTGACATTTTTAAAAAAAACTAACATTGGTTTTTTTATTGTTGGGAAAAAACTTTTTTTTTTGGGAAGTTTTTTTGGGTATTCCCAAATTTTAATTCTGATTTATAGAAAGTAATTTGCCGAAAACGTAATTCGGATATTGAAAAAACCAAAAAAAATTTTTTCTTTATAAAATTTTGTACAAAAAAATTTTCCCGAAAAAGGTAAGTAAATAAAAGTTTTTATATTTGTATTTTTATGTGTTTTTTTTGAATAAAATGATTTTTTAAACAGGGTGGCCCACTCCCCGGGGTTTTTTGGGGAAGGAAAAATGGAATTATGCTTTGAAATTTTTTCGGTTCTTGAAAAAAAACCCGGAAATATTTCCTTTTAATTTCCGGGTAACCTTTGGGAATTTCGGCGAGCGGACGAAGGGGTTCCTGGGGGGACGTTCCCGGGTTAAAAGGTTGGACTTCAGGGCCAGTTAAACTTTAAAACGATTAAATTTTGGGGAAAACCTCGTCAATCTTCGTTTTGTAAGACAGGAAATTGGGAATCCCCATTGATATGTTCAAAATAATACACATGGAAAAAAGTTTTAAAAAAAAAGGTTGCAACCAAAAAAAGTTTTTAGTCGATAAAAGTTTTTAATGAAACTGTTGCGACAATTTGGTTTTTTTCACCCCCCGCATTTTGCCCCCAAAAAATGCAAATAAATCCAGTGTCAAAAAAGGGCCCCCTCTTAGGTTTGGGTTTTAAATTTTGTTTTCAATTTGCTGCAGGTTTTAAAATTTTTCGACTTAAAAATTAGGGGTTTTGTTTTTTTTTCTAAATTGGTTTTCCCATGAAGCTTTACTGTTGTGTCTGTTCTACTGCAGCTATTTGCAAAAATTTTTAAACGTTTTTTATGCCAAATTTTTTTTTTCTTGGAAAAATGTTGGTTCTTTTTAAATAAAGGAAAAAAAATCGACAAAAAGGCTGGGTGCTGCCCTTTGTTTTTTTTACGTTTAAACCCTTACCCCCGGGGAACCCCAAAGGTGGGGGAACAAGAAAAAGAAATTAAGGTTTAACGGCGGGGTTTTTTTGGTTTAAATTTTTTCAAATTATTTTCAATTTAAAAATTTAGATTACTTAACCCCCACCAGTAAACCAAAGACGTCTCAGGGTCATCGGACCTGCTTGCCCCTACCGTCGGCCTCTGAGGGCTATGTTCCTTTTCCCTTTTTGTAAAATTTTCCGTTTTTGAGCCATCTATTTGGGTTTTGGGAAAGGTTGTTTTTTGTACTCAAAAAGGGGCAAGAAAAAAAGGGAAACATACTTTAATTTGGGGAATCTATGACAACAAATTTTTTGTGAAACAGCTTTTTTTTTTCTTTGCTACCCAAAATAAAACAGGTATTTTTTGTCCCGCCCGATTTGGGGTTATTTTTTGTGTTTATTTTATTGCAAATTTTTTTTGAGGAATATTCATTGGAAAATTAAAATATATTTATTTAATTTTAAATTATTTTTGGAAATTGATTAAACGGGGTTTTTATAGGGAAAAAACATATCGATTACCCTGGAAAAAATTTTTTTATTTTTTCAAATTTTAGGGGGTTTTTAAAAAAAAAAAAAAAAATTAAAAAAAATTTTGCCAAATTTTTTTCTTTTTTTTTTTTGTTTGTTTTGTAAACAGTTTTTTTAAAAAAAGTTGGGTTTTTTTATTTTTTTTTTTTTTCTCGTTTAAAAACTGAAAATTTGGGTTTATTAAAAATTTTTTTGGTTTATTTTTTAAATTGGGGGTGAAAAAAAAAAATAACCCAAAAACTTACAAACAAAAATGACCAAATCTGGTGTTTTATTTTCTTTGGGATTAAAACCCGAAAATTTTCGTTGGGGTTTAAATTAAAATTTTTCGTTGATTTTTTAAAAAATTTTTAAAAATAAATTTTGGTTGTTTTTTCAAGTGTGGAACGTTTTGTGTTGTAGTTTTTGACAAAAATTAAAGGGCCACTAACTCTATTAAAACGTTTTTTTTGACAAATGGTTTTTAGTTTTTGTGCGAAATTTTATTTATTTAAAACAAAATAGGTTATTATGTAGTTTCTTTTTCCAAAAAAACAAAATTTTTTTAAAAACTTTAAGGGAAAAAGGGGCAATAATTTAAATACTTTTTTTGGGGAATTTTTCATTTGAGGAAATTGTTTTTTTCCAATTTTTTCAAAAAACTTTTTGTCTTTTTTTTTTTTTTTTTTATATTTTGTTATTTTTTGGATTTTGGTGGGGGGGGGTTTTTGGTAAAAAAAATTTTTTTTTGGGGGGGGTAAAATATTTTTTGATGATTTAAAAGGAACTATTCTTTCCGCCAATCACCCCATTTTGCGATTATTTTATACATTTGATTTTTAACCTCAAAAAAAAATGAATTCAGCATTTTCCCGACCGGGGAAAAAAAGCCCCCTTGGATTAAGGGGCCCTTCCCGGGGGCCAGGAAAAATAATTTAACGCAAATTATGTCTATTTGTTGAGTAAAAAGTCTATTTTTCAGGATGAAAAAAATAATGTTACTGGATAACCCAATTACATATTCGTGATCAGCATAAAAAACATTTTGCGGGAATTACGTATTTTACCGAAAAATTCAGAAAACTAATATCACAACTTATAGTATTTTTGACATATTTCTTTTAGTTTAGTAGTATTTTAAACATAGTTTTTTTTTTATTTTGATGTTTTTTTTTTTGTACTGAATACGAATTTGGTCTATTACTTATCTATTATTTCTTGAGATATAACGAAAAACTATTTTCGCAGCGAATCGCGATTAGCGGCCATTACGCGATCATTATATATAACTACTATTAATCACAAAAATCAAATTCACCTATATTTCTGCCAGAGTTACAGCCGCAGGCCGTCACAGAGGCCAAACACCCGAATTTAACGCAAATTACGAATTTTTGTTGAGTAAATAGACAATTAGGATAAGTTAAGTTATGTTTAGTTAGGTAAGTATAAAATGCATTTTTCAGGCCAATAAATAATTTTACTGCAAACACAATTATACATTCGTGTTCAGCTAAAAAAAAAGTGAAATGGAAAAGAAATTTGACGGAAAACTATTTTTTTAAAGTTGTTTTTTTCACTATCAGATAAAAACTAGATTTTTCGATTTTCCGTTAATAAAGAGTATTCTGCGGATGAAATCAACCTTCGCAAAAAAACTCACATCACAATTTTTCAACAAGAAATTGTATTTTCAGAGGTGACAAGAAATTGCATAGTTACCAAAACATGTAAAATAAAAAAAAGTTGTCGAAAAATAACGATTTTTAAATATGTTGGTTTTTTCACATACTTATTAGATAAAAAACTAGTTTTGTTTTCAACTCATCGTGTTATTGATATAACAGTAATTAATTAAAGCTGGGCCTATCGCAAATAGTGCGTAGGCTTATTAGTAAAAATTGTATTAAAGTAAGCTAGGCATATCACTAGATTTTAAGCCTACTTATCAATGAAATAAAAATGTTTAGGTAACTGCTAATTAAAACTAGGATACTTATGCAATAATTCAATTTCTTTATGGCCTACAAGATTATTGACATGCCTAGCTATAAAACATGTGCTTTTTTATGTATTGTACTAAAATTAGTGATTACGTCGATTCAGAAATATTTTCCTCTGTAAGCTTGCCTTGAATTTTGTTTGAAACCCCTTGGAAAAAACCTTGAATTGTGCTTGAATTTTTTTTATATGATTGAGTAGCCACCCTGATAATAAAACATGATATGTATGATAACATCACAGAAAAAAAATATAAATAGTTAATCACTGCGCGTTTAGCAAAAATCGCCTGACACTAGTAAATGTTTTGCTGGCACTCGGAGGGTTAAAGGGTGACGTCTCTGGGGTTAGGTATAGGACTCTGGGTGCCGCTTTTTTGGAACCGGAGGATATTAGAAGGGCTACACTCGGGGAGATCATGTCCTTCATAAGGGGGACACTGGTCTCTTGTGACACTGTCGCCAGTCTCGGGGCGCAAAGGGCCATGGAGTCTAGGCGCAGTGGGCTTGGCGACAGGACCACAACCCGGTGTATCTAATATAAAGGGTGACGTCAATCAATCCAAACGGAGCCGTTGGCTTCAATGCCCCCGAGATTCACGAGAGCATTTCTGATCTTAGCGGTCAGGTATGCACACTCCAGTTGAAAATACTGCTTCAAATCTAATGGTCCGATCCATCTGATGCAAGCTGTCCGTCTGATGACGATCTATGTGTGCTAACCTTAAACATGCCATGAGTAAATTGGCATTCATTTCATGTAATACATTGGCATATGACTATGGAAACGAATTTATAGGTCATATTCACATATTATTACTGAAATATGACTGTCAATGGTAATAAACTAGATCTTTTCTAAAACATAAATATATATGGAAACTTTCTTCAAAATTCATTGTCACTACATTTTGTAAATATTCTGTGTAATTAGATTTTAAATGACAGTCCTTTGATAATGGTTCCACTAATGACGCTTTGTCTTTTTTGTCTTGAACTATAAAAGTTCAAATTATATTATTTTCAGGCAATTAAATTAATGCATATTTTTATGCAATCAATTAATTAATAAATATTTATATTGGCTTTACTATTCAAATCATATTGATATGTACATACACGGGATCATGTTCTTGTAACACATACTTAAGTTTTCATTCATTAGTCCACAACTGTTGTTCTATCTTATAATTAATTTGACTGACTAACTATTAGTCAGTTATAAGTCTGATATGTTAGATTATTCTTACTGTCTTTACAATATTAGATTGTAATTCACTCTGGTATTTATTTGTTTTATTCGTGTATTTCCTTTTATGATATTATCCGCCAGTGTATTTTAAATGGATTAGGATTTCTAACTTTAAAAATAATTTTTCTTTCTAATTGTTAATTTTATCACTTGTGGATTTTCACAACAATTTATTAATTATTATTTTAGTAATTGATTCATCCTGACAGTACATATCAAGCTCTGTCATTAATCTACTCTCTTAACCCTTACCGGGCTGAAATTTATAATTCATATTGCACATTTATTTGGGTATTGGGTTAAAAAAAATTAACTTTTTATTTTGTGTGTTTTTTACTACCAGAATAAATAGTTAGAAAGGAAAAGACTTGAGTTTTTAACAAAAATAATTTTGTCCTATGTTTTATAGCAAAGTGAGACAGATTTATCCATCTTTCGTCTGTAATATAACGTCGTCGTATATACTAGACTAATATCTGTAATACGTCCGGAAGCAAAACAAAACAATAACAAATTGATAATATCAATGTAGTAAATAATTAATATGTGTAAAAATTATGGGATTTATAAATAAAAACAGCTGCACTCAGCCACCTAGACTGCAGGCTGCCACAGTACAAATTGCTAACTGTCTGCCGCCGTAGCTGCAGTAGAGGTCAGAATGTCCATATGTCATTTTAAAACTAATTAAATACATAAGCAACCCTAATTAGACACTAACAAACAAATCAGTCAAACGGCCGCAACTCTATATATATATATATATTGGGGTATATACTGTATCTGTATTTCGTCCGCTACAGGAAAAACTGATACAGATATATCCGTAAATAGTCCGGTAAGGGTTAAATTTCAAATTTGTTCTGATAAAATTTCTATATAATGGCATACTAAACACTTTAACTACCATGTCAGTTTAGTATGACTGACAGTGACTTACCCCCCAGGCCAGCTCAACATTTGCTATCCCCCCACACACGCCAGGCTATTCAAGCAGAGTACACAAACTTTCATTTTGTCAGTCATATTTGACTGACAGCAAATTTGCAGCTCACGCCATATCAGTCAAATACGACTGTTAGTAAGGTTTTTAAATTTAAATTGCTCTTATTGAAGTTTAAAAGGATAAATCAAAACACTGAAAGAGAAGTAACTATAAGTTGATACAACTATAACAACTGACAAATGTAATAAACAATTATGTGATAAAAATGCTTAAATTCAAACAAAAATGAATAATAATAGTTTTGATATTTCCATTTAAGCTTGGTTATGAGCCGCCAGATAACATAGTAGGCTGGTCAGGACATAACGATGCACTAATTCAAATGCGAGTGCAACGACTTAGCAGACAGGTGATTGTTTAGTGTCATTAAAAAAAGACGGACATGGTGTCACAGATAACAAAATAACTTTCTGACGCTGTGACAGTCAAATACGACTAATATCAGCTGATAGTATATACGTCACAGTCAGGTTAGTATAACCTTCGATAGATGGTGCGGTGTTAGCAGGAAATCTGCCGTTTACTCACTTGGCGTAAGTCGGCACATCACCATCAGTCTTATACGACTGACACGGCACCGATGGAATGTTTATAGTCAGTCAAAACTGACTGACACAGCGATCACAGAAACTATTTAAAAAATCAACTGGCAGTTAAAGTTTTAAAATTACATTCTCGTTTAAACATTTCTAATCAATATCAATGAGAATCTTGTATATGACTTTCATATTTTATAAGATTTGGATGTAAACTGATCCCTCTTCTGCTTTACAATTTTTATTCTTCTCCAGTATCATATAATTGTTTAATATTGAACAAATTAACTTTTTGATGTTACACATGGAACAAAGCATGCTTCAAAGAACCTTACTGTCAAACCCACCAATCATCTGACTCCAACCATTGCTACAGCACCAAAACAATAGGTGCCTCCCTCCTAACTGTAACTCTTCACATATCAGAAAATGAGCATTTTTAACCAATGGCACACTAAATCAAGAGATCTCCCCAAACCTTAACAACAGATGATAATCCAACATATTTTCCAATGCAAGCAGGCTATAGATAGTATTGTTAGTAGTATATAACTATAGTAATTAGTAGTATATGCAAGTAACTACAAAAACCTGCATATAATATAAGCAGTAATGTAATTATGGCAATACCAAGCTCAGTTTTACGCTACTCTATTCTTCCATTTACCCTATTCTGTGATGGACTGAAGATAAGAACAGTGGCCTTGAAATATCTCCATGATTTTTATATTTTCTGGCTGGTGTGTGTGTGTGTGTGTGTAAACTTATATTCTTGTGTGTGTAAACTTACAAGAAACTTAGCAAAGGAATATCTTGTCCTACACCAAACATAAAACCTAAATAATACAGGTATTTGTCCTATCATGAAAAACAAACCTCATTATTATTATTATTTTCTGAAAATATGCTAGCTAATTACTCTGAGGAATTTTTACCTGCCAGGGTTAGGGTTAGTACAACATAAATTCATAACACAGAGATAATACACAACAAATCTAGTTTAAATTTAAGATTGTTTTTAAAAGGGGAATTAAAATACATCCCTTTTTCTTTTCATATAGTGCTTTTGGAAAAAATTTTTAATAATTTTGTTTACAAAAAAGATACAGTAATTTTCAAAAAACCCTCAAAAACCCTTTGTTTGTAAAAAAAAAAACAAATTTCCAAGGGAAATTTTTTTGTGTTCATTAAAAAATTTTTCTAAAGCATGGCTGTTAAATTTTTAAAGTGACAATATTAATTAAAGTTGGGTGGTTGAAAAATCTGCTATGTGAAAAAAAAAGTTGGGAAAAATTGTTTACCTCTTGTTGTTTCCTAAAATTAGGGGCCCCCTTCAAAAATTTTTAAATAGTCACATTTCAAGTTTTTGGTTTATTTAATTTTAAAAACATTTTTTGGTTTGATTATCTTTTGCCCTAGACTTTTGGAACTAAGAGGGGAAAAATTTTTCAGCCCCGACTTATGATGAAGGGAAAAAAGTGTACAGAAATTAATATATGATGATTCAATTATCAATTTTTAAATCAAAACTGATACCCGTAACGTAGGAAAATCTTAAAAGTTAATTTTATTCGTAATAATAACGGTTCTATTATGTTTTTAGGTCTTATCAAACAAGTGATCAAGCACCATGCGCAAGTTATCTACACAAGGACAACCAAAGGAGATGATCCTGTTTAGTTGTATGTTAACAAAAAAATAAAAATTGAATTTTTTATTAAAAATTGAATAGTATTTTATTCTTTACAAAACCTATCCTGTACATAACATGAGTGCTATCCCAGAAGTAAGTGTCTATGGTTCTTAGAGGATTATGGGGCAGTTGTTGACTACAGTTGCTTCTATTCCAAAACAATATCATATGTACAAAACCATTTGGTCAATGCTTTGCAGCCATTAACAGTGGAACTCTCATTGATTGTTCATGCTTTACAATAACAATTGGAACTATATAAAAAAAGATTTTATTAATCATATTTTATTTTAACTTATTCTGTATATCCATAAATTTCCCAAATCAATGCAAAGTTTTATCCATAACATATTTTAAAATGTGTTTTTAATAAAATACCATGTTCTATGGTAAGTAAATCCCTTATAACTATTTATAAATTTCATGCCCATTGAGCTTGGTTTAATGGAATTCCAATTAATATTTATGTACTTATAATCGGTTTCTATTTGTGATATATAACATATGATTTGATAAATACCTTATCAAGGAAATTTGAAAAATGTTGATTTAATTCAAATTACTGTTTCAATTATAAGTAATCAATATAGAACATTTGGAATATTCAAAGAAGCCAGGTCCTTAAATTCATGACTGTTTGAATTGCCTTTTTTTTAAGTTGCAAAATGCTTAGCTTAGCAGACTTGTATTACTAGTGGTCCTATACCACACAACATGAGCATAAATGGTTTGCAGTATTTCAATTGAGAAATGTTTAGACATGGATTTAAAAGCAAAGATATATTTTTTGTGCAAGGCTAATTTATTTTTGTTCCAATCAAGTTTACCTCCCATACAGAAGTAATTAAATTTGTTGTGCTAAAGTTAAGTATTAATGTTTACCGTAAAAATAATCATTGATAAGCATGAGTTCATATTTACCTGCAATTTATATTTCATTCAAATGTTTACCTGTAATCAGTCAATCTTTATTTATCTTTAAATACAGTGCTGTAAATGAGAATAGTAATTTTCTTAGCTAGTAAAAAAGTACAATAATTAATTAATAACCAAGTTGTAAAATAGAAGTCATCTTCAAAAAAATCATTAAGATTAATAGGATTTATTTACTAGGGTTTTGTTTACTTTTTAAAGAATTAATTTAAAGAATTTTTGTTGGCATAAAATTGATTTGCAGTGTTTATTTTATGATTTCTTTGTGTATTATTTTGAAATTTGGGGGCTCTTTTATGTCATTACCAAATTTGTTGAGGATTTATTTTTGAAAGTGCCAGCCACCCCGTTTTCAAACCCAGCCCATATGTCCGAAGCTTTTTTAAAATGTAATTTTATACTTTTTTGTTGTATTTTCCGGGGGAACACAAACGATTGTTTTGGGGGGAAGGAACAGGTAGATTAAGGGCTTTAAGCAACAAAATTTAAAAGTTTCAATTTTAAAAAAAAGGTTTTTGGAATCAAAAAAACCTCCCAACAAAAAATTTATGAAAAATTTTTTTTTGCAGGATTTATTTTTGGGAATTTGGTTCTTTGTTTTGATTTAGAGTTGGTTAAAAAATTTTTTGTTTTAGTTTTTAAAAATTTAAATTTTTCCATTTGCCCAAAGGGGTAATAGTGGGAGTTGTTATTTTTAAAAAAGGGTTTTTTGGGTTTTGGGACGTTTTCTAAAAAACCTTTTTTTCTTCCCGTTACCCGTTCTTATCCAGCCTCATGGAGGATTAGCTTTTCACAAGGCTTGAGCTTTAAATTTTAAAACCGAAAAAATGTATCAAAAAAAAAAGTTAAAGGGCCCAAAATTGAGGCCCTGGGGCACAGGCCCCCCAAATTTTTTTAATACTCAAGCCGAACAAATTTTAAATCCGTTTTTTTAGTAGTGTTGACCTTTTTTGAAATGTTTAAAGCAAAAGAAATTTTTATAATTCAATGCCATGAATTTTGAAGTGTTCCTTTTATTTTTATAATTATTTTGTCCCATTGTAATTTAAATTTTTTCGATTAAATCACAAAAAAATGATTTTTCCCGATAAAAACCCTTTAAATTAAAACAATCCTTTTTTATCATTGTAAGTTAAGGAAAAATTAAATTTTCAAATGAAACCCCACTTTTTTTTTCTTATTGAAAATGTCATTTTTAAATTTTTAAGGGGAAAAATAATTTTCCCAAATTTAAAATTTAATTCTCTATTTCATCATAGTGACATTTTCTGTTTCACTAATCATAACATGTTAAACTTCTTGATCAGTAAACTGGAATAAGTAGATTTTTCTAACCTTGTTAACACAATTGGTGATGTAATTAATTAAAAACAAAATATTGTAAGGGCAAGCATTTAAATAACAAGTTTAAGAATTGGCACAAACTTTCTCCCATATTAAACACTAAAAAAATCAAAACTTCGAAAATTACCAGTTTTATTCCCAAATTTTTTTTCATCACTCAAAAACTAGTTTGAGACACGTGGTCTTTACAAAATTTTAAATTGTAATTCACATCTTTTCTGAAAATTCCATCGAAATCGTTCAAGCTGTGTTTGAGAGAATTCATCTTTTGTAGGTTTGTTGCTCATAAAAATAAAAAAACTAAAATTTTAAAGAAGTGAAAAAATGTTCTGGAGATATTGGCTAAATAAACCTACATATAAATTTCATAAAAATTGGTCCATCTGGTCTCCAGCAAACTGCACATACGGACAGACATCACAATTTTTTTTTTAAAACCACTTTGGGTTCAGGGGATTTTTAGACCAACTTGTAACGAATTTCTTTTGGATGATCACAATACTTTCTCTGTGCTAATGCATATGGGTGAAAGTAAAATGAACAAAACTGTTTCGGTGGCTGGTAGGGCCTACTGTTGACTACACACTCAACATTACATTTGAAGCATCCTACCGTTATTCTGTCACCACATCGTTCTCTAATGTACAAGTCTGAGGCTTGTCAGCCCGTATCCGCAGAAGCGTGGTTTTAATGCAATTACACCAGTCACCTTTTTGCACCTTGACTGGGATTCAAACCCAGGTCCCATTGACTCACTGGCCACGGAGGCATTGGCAAAAACTTGTTCTAAACAGATAGGATCTCTTAGTGGGAGAATTTTGTTCTGCAAATTTGAAGTATATGGTTGTAGTTATTCTTTTTACCACTAGTGTTCATAACACTAATAGTGCTTTGTAGTGAAAAACTTGTCCCTCAACAATTTAATTGATTGTTTATAGCGTTTATTCTCTATTTAAATAATGATAAACACAGAATGAGCACTGCTCGTGAGTCATCAATGGGTTAACATGAAAGCTTGAGAAATTTAAATTAGCTTTAATGTCTGGGTTAAAGCTTGGACTATTAGAAATATCAAGAAAGTGGTAATTCAAAAGGTCATCTTTCTTAGAGGGACTCCTCCAATCTCAATACCTTCCAAAACAGTGTTTTTGTCTTGGGAAGGTCGTTAACATTGTTCACAATTTTACAAGGATATGTTAGCTGCTTCATTAATGTCACATTGTACTTTTAAATCTAACTTTTTCTCAAGTTAATTTTACAAATCTTGTATTTTTGTTCCAAGTCTATATATTTGTCTTGTTACTCTTCCAAGCTAACTATAAATTTCTTTGTGTAGTGCTAAGTTAACTTATTTTTGGAGTAATTAATTTAAAAAAATATTTTTAGCAACAGATTTTTTTGGAAAGGCAGATTCAAAAGAATACATAAATGTATCACATAAGTTATTTATAAAATTGTGTTATTGTCGTTGACAACAGAGTAAAGTTAATCACATTATTTTTCTTAACTCTAGTAAATTTTTGTTATCTTTCACCAGATTTATTTCTATGTGGGGGAAGCGGTAGTTTATAGTGGAAGCCCAAGATTATTTGTGTATTTAATCACAAATTCCAGAAGTTTATCAAATAAGGTTTCACTATTCATTACAGATATACTCTAAAAGATGCAAATTTTTAAAAC
Organism: Stictocephala bisonia; assembly: GCA_035578905.1. Lineage (NCBI taxonomy): Eukaryota > Metazoa > Arthropoda > Insecta > Hemiptera > Membracidae > Stictocephala > Stictocephala bisonia. Next base: position 46,368 of record JAQJVL010002745.1, on the reverse strand, counting down.
AGTCGCTCAAATGAAGTTCAACAGAAGATACTTAAAATACATTTTCAGTAGAATATGACGTGATTATTTTAAAAGTAAGGTAGCAGTTCTTTACTAAGTAAAATACAAGAGCCACCTTGTCCTGATTCTCTAAAGTAACCAGACAAAAATAAACCTATACTGTATTATTAAGGTAGTCCAGTAAATTTGTGTTTGGAGGTTATGTAACTTTAGAGATGTATTAGTTTTAAGTTTTTATTATCATACAGTATTCATAAATTGCTACCTCCCAAACGGCAACAAAGTTTTTGTTCAGCTCAGCAGAGAAGGACGGGGTCGATCACATCCAGAAAACGATAACAGTTATCTTATCGGGCGCCCTCATTTGCAGATCGTAGCAGGGTGATAATGAGGAACTTTCCCCACTGCAGAAAGCGGAAGGCTAGTTGAGACATACTATCGTTGACTGGGTTTATCACCCTCAGTGTTATATATTCATTCATATATCAAAATAAGTTCTAATAAAATAGAAAACTCGTATTTACAGAAATCAAAACTAAACATTTAATGCACATATAGTAACCATTTTAATACACATTATTTAAACTGTTCTCTCACTGTCAACAACATTGACAATTAATATTTTAAATAAAAAAATAAACCATATGTTTACTATTAGTCACATGCAAACACAATTAATTATAAAGGTCAAAGGCATAATATATAACACTTATATTAAGACTTAACCAAATCAGCTTTTACAACGATAAGCATTAACACTACCATTAGTTTCATCATTTTTCAAAACTTATTGACTTCACACATCAAATACGAGTAATATTAATCCTATGAATCATAGACACTAGAATAACTTAATTAATAGTTTTTAGAAGACTTAAATCCCAGTTATAAAACAACCAATGAGAATTTGTAATGTTACAAAATGATGCAAATGGCTTCAGCAAATGTCAAAGGACAGACATTTGGTCAGCAGTGAACGTGTCAACCTGTGTTCTGTAAAATTAATACTTTCTTATTACTATTAAATTGTGTTATGAAAAAAATCTAGCTCCTCTGCTTTGAGAAAAATATTCTAAATATCGTAATGAAATATAAATAATTCTTGTACTTGAATCTCAAGAATTATTTATATTATTGAGGTTTATTAGAACTGCTGAAGAGCTTACTACTATTTACATTAAAATTGATATCTTTTACATTAGTCTTGGTTTCCATAGTAGCTATCATGTTAATGTCATTGTCAAACTTTCTCAGTTTAACCCTCCCAACGTCCAGTAGTCCACCCCTTAATGTTCAGCCTTTTTTAGCTACTTTGCAGCGTTTTGTAGAAACATTTTGAGCTCACACAAAAATAAGTAAATTCTTAAAGTATTATATATCAATGTAAAGTAAACAAAATAAGCTATATTAGAAAAATATTTTTGTTTACCTACCTTGAGTATTGTTGATGTTATCCTTGATTGTATTGTAAAAAATCAAAATTTCCCAAGTTTTGTTCAAAGTTTACACTATGCTAGTAATAGTTATTTCACTATATAAAAAAAAACCAAGATAGCAGTTTTGTTGCAAATTTTATACATAAAAAAATATATATACATTATAAGGTTTATTACTGCACTGAAAAAGGTACTCTATGAATTCTCTGAAACACTGACAGACTGTTAACACAATAACTGCATTGTATAAATTAGCTGTTTTTTTTTCTCAAGCGAATAGAGGAAATCCAAAGACGTGCGATGTAAAGTAGAATCTCCTCTATCGATTCATAATTATTACGATGTATTATTACGAAAAATAACCGAGTTAACATTATAGTTTGTAAATGATTGCTTGATGATGAATCAACAGGTATCATTCAGAGCGCCGCTATTGCGGTCAAATTTTCGACAAGTAACGCCGGGAGGGTTAATTATGTTGAACAATTTGATAAACATAACTGACTGGGCTTATTGCTATTGTGTGTCAAATAGTAAGAAGTAGATGGGATTTGGATAGCAGGCGATAGTGAAGGAGTGAGAGAAATATGACTATGATTGTGTGTAAATACCTATTCTTAACAATCTTGATAACTTATTAAATATTTGATAAACATCAAATATATCAAGAAAAGAATAGGACCTGTGGCACTCCATGTCAGTAAATTATTGAAAAAGTAAAACAGTAAAAGTGTTTGGCATTTAAGGATAACCCTTGGGCCATCACTCTTCTATCAATTTAGTCTGACAGGTGATACTTAGTCACGCCAACATGAATTTCTGCATAGCCTGTTTGTATTTGACATTGTCTATCCACCATTACAACAAGAAATGTAAATGTATGATTTGATAATGAGCCTTTAAATCCAGAATGTAAATAGCAGTTGTAAACAAACTGAATTGTTTTAACCATTTGCACTTTCCTGTACACGCATAGTGGACTGGGCCATTTCCTCTACAACTGGGATTTTAACCCTCTAGGTGATTTTCACGCGAATTCGGGCAATCGTTTTGCCACCCGAGTGTTTTTCGCCCGAGTTCGGGCGATGATTCACACACCTGTTTACGCACGTATAATTTTTATTACGATCGATCGATTCGGAAAGCTGCCGAAGATAAGCTGGTCAAGAGCAAGAAAGCTCTTGACCAGCTTTGTTATGACTCGGTCCGAAGATGTCCACATAGATGGACGAAATCGATCACCATATAAATATTTGACTCAACATCTAGTCATTATAGTGTTGTGAGACGTACATGTTAATTTATATGAACTAAATATTGGAAACGCATTTTTTACAATCTCTTGGACATTTCTCTATACAATTCTTATATTTTATATACCCTAAATACAGACAAAACCTTTTGATAGAAGAAGGTATTACATTAGTATTGTTGAAACCCTGGCATATACCAGAGACATAGCTCCTGTTGCTGGCCCTTCAGGTGATACTCCGCACAAAATAACAATAATTCCTAATAAATCTAACAAATTGTGTCCTATTTGCAAAAGAAAGGCAACATATTGGTGCCCAGGATGTAACTGTGGGGTGCAAAAGGAATGTTTCCATAAGCTGGATCATTTTTGGAGGCCCCTAAAGGCTCGAAAGAAAAGGAAGATAGTGCATCCTCAATAAGTGCTCACAAACAGTGATTTTAGCCAGTGTACATATTTTAGTTTTTTGTGTTTTTTTGACAATTTTAATTGTAAAAACTGTACATATCTAGACATATTCTTTTTCCTTATAAAATTTTGAACAATATGTATATCTTGGATTTTTGGTATTGTGTATGTAATTAAGTTTCATATGCCTGGTCATAAACAGAAAGAAAGATAAATTTCAAATTTTTCAAATTTGGGGGTAAAGTGGATCTCATGTACATAAGGTAAGAGAATTTTACTATACACCATTAGATAGCACATTTACTGTACTTGTAGAAAATATACTACATGTAACCTCTAAGTCAATTTTATATTTTTTAATGATTTTTGAATAAAATTCTGCAAAACGACAAAAAATCGCGTGACGCTAAGAGGTTTTTTAGTGCGAAATCTAGAGGGTTAAGTTATTAAATCTCCTGTACATACTCTAAATCTTCCTAGCTTGTAATTTATTTCTTTTTTGTGTCTGTGGCAAAATTAAATCCCGCTAAATGTACAACATATGGGATTTAAGATGAGTGACATTGAAATTTTAATACTTAACTCTTCAGGCCCCAGGCGTTTAACTCGTCATTGGTGTTGAAATGTTGTACAAGAAATCCCAAGTGCTGATCTCGTCGTAGAGCATATATGACGTGACACGGGGACTGTGCTCACAGCCAACAATTAGTCTGTGCTCACGGCCTGTGACAGGCTGGATATAGTTGAGAGGTAAAGAGGGGGTTCTATTATGAAAACATTAGCCCACTCAAATGGTTGTCTTGAACAAGTGTTAAATCTATATTATTATTATCAGCTTTATATTTGCTGTTTGTTACTATATTATTATTTGCAGCTATCTATATTATTATTCGTTACTGTAACATTCGTTAGTAATATGGTTAGTAGCAACACTTTCACGCACACAGACTAATTGGTAAGTCAGTATGTTATGGATGAGTTATAGGCCAATACTACTGTGTGTTATGTATGGGCAGTGGGTCAATATCACTATACATTATGGTTGGGGGATGGGTCAATACTACTGTATGTTATGTATGGGCAGGTGAGTTGGTGTTATTAAGTAATGCTGCTTTAAAACTTCATATATAATCATACATGTTCATACAATTACTTTAGATAAGGAAATATTTTAAGAGTACCAAACAAAAAGTAATAATAGAATGACTACAATGTATTCCTTACTAATGCTTAAAGCTCCCTAATAAGTTTTGTTTCCAAACAAACACATAAAATTCATATAGTGCTTAACCAATAAAATTCTAAAAAGCATTGCTCCTTTTACTATCAAGTCCTTGACTAATGTAATTAATCTTAATTTGTCATCCTAAAATATTTCAATTTGTTAACCTTCAAAGTGCTAACATCTAACACAAAGATATTGTTAAGCCCGTGTTACACGCTAGCATCTTGGACCTGAGACGATTGCTAATCCTGCTGTATCAATAATATTTATAATATGAACTACTTATATTTTATAGTAAGCCAAAATAGAAGAACTTTATTTTTCATTCCTTTATATGTTGATTGAGTTCTAGCACATTTAAGAAATACAACAGTATAGTATCACGACACAGTGACCTGCCTACACACCCTTCAACATACACCAATTGGTCCATCTATCCATACCTTAACACACACGAGGACATTGGCACAACCACCTAGCATTTGAAACACAGAGGCGGTGGCCAACCAATCTACCCTTCGATCGATATATATACAAGACAGTGGTCCACCCATCCATCCTTTGACAAACAGGAGATAGTACCATTGTCAAAGTACTATCTCCTGTTGTTACCTGGATTAGGAGTTATCATGATCAAGAAGACCATTCCCCCAGGACGAGGCCTTTCCATTGCACTACGGTCAGGCTGACTCCCATAAATGCCCCAAATGTGGACATCTCAGGCAAGAAATTTTTCTTTTGACTGCAATTTTAAAACAAGTAGAACTCTTAGCAAGAGAATTTTTTTACTGCGATTTGGTAGTATATGGCTGTAGTTTTTCTTTTTGTCACTAGTTCTGCTCATAATAGATAGTGCTTTTTAGTGGAAATATGGTCTCTCTTAATGTGCTAGATTAATGATGTATTGGCATGGATCGCAAAGTTTACTGTTGATAAAAATGCCAACTATACAGCGCTAGCACTTCAAGTGGTTGTGAAGCAGAACTCTCCGCTAAATAGCATATGGCAGTTCAATTTTGTTGCAATACAATTTAATATAAGGAATGAAATGTTAAAAATATAATTAGTTTTATAACCGTACTATTGACATGAACATCAATGACGTGTGCTACAGCAGATGCTTACTGCACCAGCTGGAAACCTACTTGTTAAAGGGTTAAACAATTTTTGTACAAAAAAAAAAAAAAAAAAACTTCCACATTATGGCTAAAAAGAGAATTAATTTCTCTAATTCGATTACTATCTGTGAAAGATTTTATTTATACCAAAAATAGGTGGTAAAAGTATATACGTTTCTTTGTAATAAATTAATTCTTGAAAATGTATGGATTTCAGCTGAATTTGAAGAGCTAATTTCAAACGAAAAAGCTGTTAAGTGATTGTATTTTATTTCTTAAGGTAGCATTCTGTGTTAGCGTATTTATAAAAAATATACCTCATAAATTGATTGGTAACATTGCTGCTATCTGTAACGCACATGACGTTTATCATAATTTGTTTGAAAAATAACCATACATTTGAAATAAAGTCCATTACTGACTAGACACTTATCAACCAACACACAAATGACGTTTGGATAAAAACAAATCTATAAAAAAAGGATAACATTCCTGTACACATCTTACAACTCAATGATGGGAAGGTAACAAAAATTATCTACATTTTTTTATTGTAGCTTACATATGTTATAAATACACATAAGATAACTAGATGAACAGATTCTTGATGACATAAACAGCTTCAGTGTCACAACCACATACAAGGCGAGAGTGGTTAAGGTCTAAACTGTTGATTGGAAGGTGAAGGGGTGGCATCAGCTGACTAACTTCCATCCGATGCTTCAGTGAATCATTGCTCAGCCACGGGTTCTCATCCAAGGAGCCATCTAGAGTGAGTGTCATTCATTAATGAAGAAAGAATATGGTAAAAGGGCTATTGGGTTAACTCAAAATTGGATGTTTGAATTGATGATGCCGAATGTCTGTTGCAATAACCACCAGTCAATTGTTAACCAACAATGAAAAACAACTGATTTCAGGTAATTGCTTCTTTAGAGTAGTAATATTATGTTACTTTGATAGATTATATACCTTTCAATTAAATAATGACAAATTATTGTAATATCTGTTATAAAAGTTATGTTATTTATTTCTTTTTTAATTAAAATCTTTATTTTTATAATAATCTAGTAACTGTCTACATAGACTGCTTTGCTCGGTTATATAAGTTAATCTCCTTACATGACTTTTGATGAAAATTTTTTTAATTAAATGTTTATTTGAATAGAACAAACATTAATAGGTTTTTCTGTAGATGAAATGAAATCAAATTCACAATTTATTGAGGGTTCAGCCATCGTTAATGGAATATAAATTGCTAACAAAAACACAAAACTAACTATGGGCCTACATTATTTCTACATACACACAAAAAAATAATCTAACCTAAAAATGACAGAATCAAATCATGTTTATTGCCATAAAAACTTTAACAAGTATTGACAACGTCAGATTGCTGCCAGAAGGCCAAGTCAAAAGTACAAGAGTTTGAGTGTACTTATCTAAAACTAACACATAAAATAAATATAACAATCAGTAAAACATTAACAATAAAAGAAGAAGAAAAAGAACAGATTAAAATAAGGCTGAGGAGATTTGTGCCCATTGAACTCTTTTAGTTGATCATTTAACTAAAAGCTGAAACCCACAAAACAGGATGGTGTAGGCCTATTTGATTAAAGAAGTTAATATAAATAGTCAACAAAAAATGTAACAATCAATAAGCCAACAAAACATAACAAACTCAAACACCGAATTAAAAACAATATTTTAACAACTAAGAAAATACAAACTTAACAATTTTAGTAAAAATTCAAAACTTAAAAAAATGTATATACAAGGGTGCCCCATAAGTAACCAGTCAAACTTCTGAGGTCATTCCTTGGGTTAAAACAAACAAAAAATTTCATATGAACAAAAATCGTCTATCTCGCTCCATTATCCGGATATCTGTCTGTATTATGTTTTTTACTAAAAACTTAAAATCTCTAAAGTTATTTTAGATAAAACCATGAAAATATGTATGAATGTTATCTTCATAGTGTTCATGTACTATTTAAATTTCATTTTTTTTACAATAATCCTTTTCAAAATGGCGGCCATTTAAAATTTGTAAAGCCAAATATCTTAATAACCTTAAATTTTACTAAAAACCTGTTTGTTACAAAAAAAAGTTTAAGAATTTATTTCTCTACAAATAATTGTATAAAAAGTTTTAAGATTGAACAACTATTATGTGAGAAATTACAATTTTTATCAAATAAAAATACACTTGATATTAATAAAATTGGAAACTTTAGTAAAGTGACATTTATTTACTAAAAAACTAAATACAGAGAAGTAGGTTAGAAATGATGTTTATTACAACACAAAAACAACAGTAAAGAAAAACAAAGAAAAAAATACTAGTGATTCTACAACATGCGCTCAAAGTGCCCACCATCCATGTCTATGCTTCGTTCCAGTCGATTTCTCATGGAACTTCTCATTCGTTTAAATACACCCGGTTTCTGTCTAATCGTATTACAGCCATCCACTATTTTCCCTTAACATTTTCAATACTTCCAACAGGTGTTTGATTTACCAAAGATTTAAGGTAAACCCCATACAAAAAAGTCCAGGGGGTTAAATCAGGAGACCTGGCAAAAACCACAAAAACTATCTCAAGAACTCTTAACATCACTGTTTTTGTTTAGTAATGAACTCCAATATATAACAAATAAAAATAGGTGTTTTATAACAAAACGAACTAGTGAATATTACAGTCAGCTGATAATCATTCACTGTATGTATTTTAAATTTCCAAAACAACTGTAAAAATCTATTTAACACTAATCTAAGTTTTAGTAAATAAATGTCACTTTTCTACATGACACTTTGAGCACATGTTGTAGGATCACTAGTATTTTTTTCTTTTGTTTTTCTTTACTGTTGTTTTTGTGTTGTAATAAACATCATTTCTAACCTACTCCTACTGTATTTAGTTTTTAGTAAATAAATGTCACTTTACTAAAGTTTCCAATTTTATCAATATCAAGCATATTTTTATTTGATAAAAATTGTAATTTCTCACTTAATAGTTGTTCAATCTTAAAAACTTTTATACAATTATTTTTAGAAATGAATTCTTAAACTTTTTTGTAACAAACAGGTTTTTAGTAAAATTTAAGGTTATTAAGATATTTGGCTTTACAAATTTTAAATGGCCGCCATTTTGAAAAGGATTATTGTAAAACAAATGAAATTTAAATAGTACTTGAACACTATGAAGATCAACATTCATACAAATTTTCATGGTTTTATTTTAAATAACTTTAGAGATATTAAGCTTTTAGTTAAAAAACACATACAGACAGATAGCCGGATAATGGAGCGAGATAGACGATTTGTACATATAAAATGTTTTGTTTGCTTTAACCCAAGGAATGACCTCCAGAAGTTTGACTGGTTACTTACGGGACACCCTGTATATAATAATAATAATAATTTAAACATTCTACGTTTTAATCAAAAAATTCCTGTAGTGAATAGAATGGAGATACGAGGAGCCAACTGTACAATTTTAGTTTCAATAGTTTCTCTGAATATCTGTGAATAATATGTTCAAGCTTATTGTAAATCTTTAATGAAATAACTATGTGGCTGTTCATTGATTTACTAAGCCTATGAAAGTTAATAGTTGTTTTGTCTTTATTATGGGTATTATAACTGTGAACATTGCTAGTAAAATTTAATAAATGTGGGTTTTTTATTATACTGTATAT
>JAQJVL010002745.1:0-37127 GCA_035578905.1 Stictocephala bisonia | reverse complement strand
TTTTAAATTCGTATTTAGCGCAAAAACAACACCAATTAACAGAATTAACAGAAATATATAAAAAAATACTAAAATGACATTAGTTTTTTCGAATTGTTCGGTAAAAACGATTTCCTCAGAATGAAAAATTCTCACAAAATTGTAGTTAATTATTGACCCATTTCAGGTAGTTTTCAAATTTTGTTTGGTGGCAAGAAACTACATAATAACCTTGTTGGTTTTAATAAATAATAATTCGCACAAAACTAAAACAGTTTGTCAAAAATTACGATTTTAGAGTTAGTAGGCCTAGACCTTTGTCAATAAACTACAACACAAAACGTTCCACACTTGAAAAAACATCCAATGAACTTTATATTAATGTTTTTATCAACGATATATTACTTAACCCTAGCTGTACTGTCTGGTTTTACCAGCAATACACACCAGATTTGTGTCACTTTGTAAGTCTTGGGATTATTTTTTTTTCACCTACTAATAAATATCAAACTATATGTTGTTATATATCATTATTTTCAGAATTTAACGAGAAATAAAAATAAAATAACATCACATTTTTTTAACTGTTCAAAAACTAAACAAAAATAAAAAAGACAAAAATTGCGAAATTTTTGAATTTTTTTTTTTTCGTTTTACCCCTGAAATGTGATAATAAACAAATGTTTCCATGGTAATCGATATGTTTTTTCTATAGAACAGTTTATCTACTTCAAAAATATGTATAATATGATATACTTTATTCAATGAATATTCTCAAAATATTGCAAGCAGTAAACACAAACAATAACACAAATCAGCTGACAAAAAATACTGTTGATGTTGTAGCAAAGAAAAAAAATAGCTGCTTCACTCAAATTGTTGTCATAGAGTACCAAATTAAAGTATGCTTCTTTCTGCACATTTTGAGTACTATAACAACCGTTCCATACCAATAGATGACTCAATAACGGCAAATTACGAAAGGCATGCACATAGACGTCAGAGGCGTCGACGGTATCGGCAAGCAGGTGCCGATCGACGCCTGAGACGTCGTTGGTACTGGTAGGGTTAAGTAATTCTGAATTTTATTGATAATAACTGAATAAATTAACAAAACACGCCGTTCACATTATCTCTTCTTGTTGCCCACCTGTTGTTGCCGGTAATGGTAAACGTAAACAAAACAAATGCAGCAGCCCAGCCTGTTGTCGATGTATTTTCGTTATTTAAAAAGAACGCAACAGTTTCATTGAAACAATAATTTGGCATCAAAACGTTTCAAAATTTTGCAAATAGCTGCAGTAGAACAGACAGCAACAGTGAGCGTCATCGGATATCAATAGAACAAAACGAAAACTCCCTAAGTTTAGTCGCAACTTTAACCTGCAGCGTAAGTTGCAACAGAATGTCAACAAACCTAAGAGGCGACGCTTGACACTGGATTGATTTGCATGTTTTGGCAAAATGCGGTGGGTGAAGCTATCATATTGTCTGCAACAGCTTCATTCAACTGTTTCGACGTCAAAACTGTTTTGGTTGCAACCGTTTTGTCAAACTATTCCATGTGTATTATTTTGAACATATCAATGTGGTGAGTCAACTCCTGTCTTATCATACGAAGATTGACGAGGTTTCCCGAACTTATCGCTTAAGTTTAACTGGAGCCCTGAAGTCCGAACCTTCCTGACGTCACCGGATTACTCTCGTCTCGCTCGACGAGAATTCCCGATGGTTACCGAAATTCAAGCATATTTCCAGGTTTTTTCAAGAAGCCGTAAAATTCAAGCATAATTCCAGGTTTTCCCGAAATTCCCGGTGAGTAGCCACCCTGATTATATATCATTTTATTCAGAAAAACACATATAATACAATATAAAAACTGTTATTTACTTACCTTTATTCAGAAAATTTTTATTGTACACAATTTATGAAGAATAATCTTTTTGGTTTTTCAATATCCGAATTAGCGCTTCGGCAAAGTACTTTCTATAAATCAGAATTCAAATTTGGAGATAGCCAAAACGTTCCCAATATAAATGTGATTCCAACAATAACAAACAATGTTAGTTTGTTTCAAAATGTCACTATGACAAATTATTTGAAATCCGATATACACACAAAATTAACACTTTTTTTACTAATTGGTATTGTTTAACTATAGAGTATTTGTATAAAAAATTTTACTATTTATATTTACAATATATACATGATACCAATTAGTACTTCAAATAAAATAATATATTTTATTAATGTATTTATTTACAACACTAAAAATATATTTACAAAAATAAAAAAAAAGTGATTTACTCAGAATCACTTTCCACTTCATCGATTGATATTTTACGTCCCCTTGAGTTCATCCTCTAAAAATGCTTCAAAGTATAAAAACATTTAGGATGAACTCCTATATTACACCCAGGGCACCAAAAGTGACTGCATGACACCTTTTTAGGTGTAGAACAAACACACGTTCTTTGCCGAGATCCTGAAAGGCGATCCAACTTATGACCAACTGCATCTACTTCAATGAGTAGTTCAACATCTTGGGGCTCAGGGTCCTCACATGTCAGTGATTCTATAATGTTAACAGAATAGGTTTATCTGTCTAAGAGGTTATCAGTATTGTGTTTGACAAAATAAAAGAATTCAAGAGAGCCTGTCTAAAAAGTTAACAAAACTATTTTTCCAATATTTTACTGTTGGTCTTGTACTAGTAATGTGATAAATAGACTTGTCATTACAGTCCACACCCCCAATATTCAGATTATATTCATGGATTAGTTTGGGTTTCAAGGCCTATAAACTACTTTTCTTGCTGGTGATAATTTGATTGTCAGCTGGATAGGCAAATAAACAGGTTTACATGTAATTTTTTGTCTATAACCAGCAAGCAATACTGGCCCTTTCCTGAAATAAATTGTATCTTCTTTACAAAGTTTAGACTGAATTACTGTTTTAGATAAATGTTTGGAATTTTTTTTCACAGTAACTAGTTTTTGAAGAAAAAAAATCAATCAATTGGCAAGTGGTACCTTCGTATAGAAATTATCAGTTAAGAGATGGTACCCTTCATCCAATAAATTACATGATTGTAAAATAATGCATCACAACTTTTTCTGTAAAGGGTGTTTTGGAACCATCGTCTAAAAAGCCTTTACCACTGTATAATTCGGAATGCATGACATAACTGGTGTGGCTGACACACAGCTCAAATTTTTTTATTTCAAATGGAGCATGTCTTTTATTTGCCATGAATTGGATAAATGAACACCAATTTTTCATGCCAATCATTGATTTGTCTATTGCTAAATTTTGAAATGGTACAAAATACTTTTTGAATTACTGATTCATAGCATTATAAAATTGTCTGATTTTATACCAGGGATCATGATCTGGTCTGCCTTTTGGAATAACAATTTTTGTAGCTAATATGAAAAATTGATCAAATAATTTGAAATCTATTACGAGACATAGTTTTTGTGAAAATTTGGATTCTTTGGGATGGATGATTTTCTACCCAATAGTTCTTTAGATTATTTCGAGGGTTTAGGCCCATATTTATGACTAGGCCTATGTAACGTTTTATTTCTTTTACGGTAATATTTATCCAATTGTTGAATCTGCTGCCTGGTGTAAGTTTTCTACTGTTTCTTTTGTTTTCAATTACATGGCAAGCATACAAGTTTGTTTCTTTGACAATCAAAGAACAAAGAACATATAGTCTGTGAAAAACACGTAAAAGTAAGTCAAAGGTGGGCTGTTTTTAGGGGGAAGATTTTTAGGTCCTGAACTTCACTCTCTGGAGGATAAATTTTGACCCAAACATCTTTAGGCCTATTTGCCTGAGTTGTACTAGCCCTTGGACTATCATCTTCAGAGTCAGAAGAGACTGTAGGCCTAGGCCTATCTAATATTGCTGTTGTGAAAATACCAATAGTTTTGTCCTTACTAACCCTAGGAACAGTAAATGTTACAGAATCATTGTTTGAAGAGTCACTGTCATTATTATCAGATGGTTCATAAAATTCTCCACTTCTAGAAGAAAAGTCATTGAGAGATACATCTGAAGGGCAATCTTCTATGTCAGTTCCAATGTAAACACTACTAATAATACTAACATGATGAATACAGCATAAATAAACCATATAAAACACAAAACAAAACTGTGAGTAACTATGACAACGCAAGACGACACGGACGAATCACAACACAGACTACAAAATCACCTGTTGTATTAGCTTCAATACTGTTAGTATTCGATCGTTAGGTATATCGAAACTACACTCATTCGATTCATTGGAAGTAGTACTATATAAAACACATCGCGATACAACCACAATCAGCCAAGTTATAAAACTAAATAGTGACATGATGTTTTATTCGTCTCTATCGAGATGCTGGCACTGGAAATACTATTAAATTCGTCTCAATCGAGATGGTCAGCACTCGGAGGGTTAACTATGTGCGGTCTGAGGAAATTCAAAAAACTTAACTTGAGGCATGTGAAAATAGTTAATAAACTAGGCTTCATCTTCAATTAAATCAGGAAACAGATTATTTTACTCTCCATATTGCATCCTTTTCTGATTAATTCTATGTATCCACATTTTTCGTTATCCTGTTCCTCCGCCGCTCTTCCTATTCTACTTTCGCTGACAAACAACTAATAATTCCAACGTCTTCTTCACTACTACTATCTGTACCAAATATCACTTTTCCTAATTACCACAACTAAGAGCAGTCAGACATTCACTGATTGACATACGCAATGAACTAAATTGGAAATGCTGATAATCCGATTATTGTGCTCAGTAACTAATAAAAATCTGATCCATCTGATGATAAATCTGTATACACTTACCTTTAGACAGCTGTTTTGAATTCATACATATGAAAGAAATATGTTTATTCATTTATTTTTCAAATATAGGATTTTCCATATCTACTCTACTTTTTTGCCTTTTTAAACCATAGAAATAAGCGAAGTATGATTAATTTTTCCCACAAATTTCAGGAAATGCCTGTCTAAGAGTTATGTATACGTGTAATATTTTGGTGGTACATATTTAATTTGCAGTTTAAGAATTAAATTAATGTTTAACCATGCAAATAAGATACACAGTCCTAGACATACCGCTAATGACCCTTCACACTGGACGTTCCCCAGAGCAACCCTTACCCAACCTCGCCTACTCTCTGTTGCAAACTGATTTATTAGCAGCCACAACATGCATTGTATCAAGCCTAACCCTTTAACTTCAGTTCAGTTACAGCTATTAACATAAATATGGTTGTCTTTTAGTAAATGAACATACAAGTCTCGTATAATACATAAAGAACAATTGTTCAGAATAGCTCTTATTTCTTAGCAAATAAAAAGAACTAAAAGAAAAATTTAATATTGTCCAAGTTTCACATCCTACAGCCACTGAGAGAATAATTGAAGATGTGAGAATAATAACCTGTCTGAGGTTACTAAAAACTTAAACGGAAACTAGTTTGTATGATCCTTCTTCATTTTAAGCTTGTAAAAATAGTATACTATTTTATTATCTCGACCCAGTTCTTGGCCTAAGTTTTCCTAAACTTCATAAGTTGACAAAACATCACTATAAAAATTATTGTAACCATGCCAATATACTTAATTATTTTGTTGTCGCTATGCTTTGCCATTATATAAAAAAAATGGTGTAAATATAAGTACTTAAATTGTTTTCTTCATCTTAAATTACCCCTAAAACATTAAAAGCCTGTATTGGAATATAAGAAATGTTCCCTTAATGAAACGGAGTACACGTCGCACAGGGGTGTTTATAAAGTCCCGCAAGGCTCAATTATTTCTGAATGATTACAGATAAAGTAATAACACTTGGTACATCGTTAATGCAACTATAAATCTACTTGTGTGATCATTTTAAGGAAAAATCAATTTTTCTAGAATTTGAATAGTTTTCTAGAAAATAAGAGAATGCAATTTTTATTTGGAAATTTAGATGCACGTAATCTTACAAAATTAAATGTTCATCACTCCAGGGTTTGTTAAAGGGAGAACAACAACTTATGTCATTAACCCTTTTAGTGCCGACGTGCGCCGTGAGCGCACGTCGCTATTTATTCGAAAAATCCCGGCGTGCGCCGTGAGCGCTCGTCACTACATTTTACTAAAAATGCCGACGTGCGCTGGGGGCGCACGTCCGGTTTTTGTTGTAGTGTAAATTCAATTATTGACCAAACGCCACCAAACTTTGTGTCCTGTATCTAGATCTATTACTATTGTCAACAAAAAATCCTTTTTACTCTACGCCCAACAATGATGACGTAATAGCATATGTTTACCGCTACATTTCCATTTCGTCATTCAGTGAGTGTATGTTTTGGTTGTTGTTATTGTTTTGTTGCTAGGTGATTGTTTTGTCTAAATTTGTACCTTTTTGTTCTTTTATTTTAGTTTGTATGTATTATTTATAAGTTATGTAAATAGATTGAATCATGAGTAAAAGAGCGAGATCGTTTGTAAGTGAAAATACAATCCTAGATAGTGTTGCACAAAGTAGTGTTCATGTTTATGATGAAGACGATCTAAGTGATACTTTTGTGTCTACTTAAAATAGATAATTTTAGTTTTATGTACTTTCTTTATTATTTTTATAAACTATTTAAAACATTGGACTCAAGAACATGTGTATAGAAATATTTTTTATGGATTCAGTGCTAAGTATGTCATTTTGGATTTTACCAAGAATTTAGGATTTTACATGGTTTTTGAAGAAATACAATAACTTCTCCATTTTTCAAGGTAACTGCTTCAAATTTTGTGTGTGTGTTAACAATTAGATTTACTACAATCTGTACTAAAACCATTTTAGTGTAGGCTACATATAAAGGCAGTTATATATGGTCAAAGTTAAAAAAGAAATTATTTTTTTATTTATTTATTTATTTTTTTACTAACACAAATTGTAAAAATGTTATCCTAACTTCATGAGTATTTCTTTTAGGTACTACACATAATTACCTAACAAACAACACCTCATATGTTAATTTATTCAAATAAACAAAAAAGATATGATTTTTTGTTTGAATGTTGTCAAAATCTTGAAAAATGGCCTGGGATTTTTCGCATACACCTTTATAAAACAGGTTGGGATTTTTCACATGCACATTGAAAAAATGTCTGGCACTAAAAGGGTTAAGAGGGCTGTAAAGGAAAATTCAAAATGTTGTGATTGGCGTAACTTATGTCGTTGGGTCGAAATTTTTTTAAATTTCAAGGCAGTTTTGCAGGTTTTACAGTGGACACAGTCCAGCTTAGGAATAAATGTTTTTTTTTTTTACCTAAATTAATGTAACTGAATTACAGGGGAAAGTTAGGGAAGTAAATTTATTCTTGGAATCATGCCAGAGAGGATCAGACAAATAGTTACAACATGTAATAATAGATTGACAACTTACCTTTCTGTAACAGTTCATCCAGCGCTCTTCTCGCCAAGGATCCTCTAACCTTTAGCCTTTCACTAACCACAGAAGGAGTGATAAGCTTGTACTGAGGCACTTCCTTTAACAGCTTGTCATATGTAGGCTTGTCAAAGAGGACCTGGTTGTTGAGCTTGTCCCTAACTTTTCCTTTTGACCACTTCTGCAAATTAAATCATTTACTGCCACAATACATATTGAAAATATAACAAAATTAATTCTATAACATTATATTAGAAGTAATAGGCATGCGTAATAAAATGTATGATGACAGTAACCTATATTGCAATACCCCAAGTAGAATACAAGTAAATTTTGTAACAAAATAAATACCTAGTTTTAATTGAATTGTATATAATAATCATATATTATTGTTTTTAATGTGTCATTTAAGCTCTTATTGTTAATCTTCAGAAAGCAATTTAAGTAAATTATAACTATAACTAGAAACCATTCATTGTACCTTGTATGCATCATAAATACATATTTTGAATTTGAAATACAAGATGGCATAATCAACAACAACATCAAAGACCTAGGAAAGGTTGTTAGGTCAATTTGCTGATAGCGCTCAAGCTGGATGGATCATAATCTTATCGGATCTCCCGCTAGCGTCAACAGCGTTTCATTTTCATGTTTAATTTGTATGTTTTAATTATTATTTTCAGAGGTTTTTTAGTTGTGTGTTCTGTTCCAAGTTTTTGATTTTGTTATTTTTTGTCAAGATGTCTGCTTGTTCCAAACCAATTAGTGCTAATAAGCCCAAATTAACATGCAGTAACTGTTCATGCGAGTTTCATGCAACTTGCCTTAAAATGAGCAAGGCAGATATCGATTGCATCAAAGCCGATGATCTAGTGTGGAGATGCACAGAATGTGCTGCTTTGATTTGAATCAATGTTACGAAGGCAAGCTATCATTGGATGATGTGATTGTAGCTTGTTTCACAGATGGTAGCTTTTTTGGAGTTGAAGAATATCCTTCCAGCCTTGCAGTCTTGGTTCAGAAAGGATCATAGTACAACTGCGCTTTTACTAGTTTGTGATGAGTTGCTTCAAACAAGGGCAGAAAAGAAAGCATCTCTTCTTACAATGCTGGATTTTTCACATGCATTCGATTAATAATTCAACCACAGTATGTTGTTGGCTGTCATTCATTTTTATGGTTTTCGACCGGAAGTGGTTTCTTGGTTTCATTCCTATTTGGTGAATAGGAGACAAAAGGTAAAAATTGGGATGGATTTCTCTTCATCTTTGAATAGAGTTGCTGGTGTCCACAGGGTAGTTGCCTCGGGCCTATTCTATTAACTCTGTTTGTCGCCACTATGGGTTCGACCTTACAAAATAGTTGCTTGTATTCAAACGCCAATGATGCTCAACTTTGTGTTTCATATTATGCCGACGAGCTGACGCAGCTGTTTCCATTTTGAATTCTGAATTAAGAACTGTCCATGATTGGTCTGAGGCATGGGATTAAATTGAACAAGGAAAAGTGTTGTGTTTAGTCGATGCCTTCCAATGTGGGTTCGGAGTCTGTCGGTGAGATGTTGCTTGGCAGTATCAGACTAAATGAGTGTGAATTCTCAAAGCTCTTGGGCCTCATGTTCGATGGTGACCTCACTTTGTCTGGTCATGTAAGTGCTGTTTGTCAGCGGGCCCTTAGTCGACTAAGAATGTTATACAAACATAGGCACATGTTTCCTAAAGAGACCAAGCTTCGCCTTGTCAGGCTCTTGTGCTCTCTCTGATCGATTACTGCCTCCCTGTGTATGGCAATATTGTATCTAAATGGGATTTAGACAAATTACAGAGAGTGCTAAATATGTGTGTCAGGTGTGTATGTGGACTAAGAAAGTTTACCATTTTTCGGAGGCGCGATGATCACTGGGTTTGCTGACTGTGACTGATATCTGTACCGTGCGCTCCTCATGCCTAGTTTATAGAATCTTTACCACTGGCAGGCCGAGATATTTCAGGGAAGACTACAAAACAAGCCTCAGATCCGATCTCGCAGTACTAAACAGGATCAAGTTTTGGAGATGCCTCGCGTTCGCCGTGAATTAGAAAGAAAACGATTTGCGTACTTTGCTCCCAAATTATTTATTGAATTGTCCTCCAGCGTAATAGGCTAGGACGTATATGAAACTACATATAAAAATATATATATATAATGTATAATACAAGCTGATATATCCATATATAACTGTACTGTATACATAACTTATATTTTAATTATGAATAACTAAAATTAGCTTTTAATTTGTTTAATAATTGTAATAAGACTTTAGCTGTTTTGTAAATCAGCACTGTTTGTTGAAAAGCGCTTCAAAATAAAAACCTTCTTTATTTATTTATGATGTAATGTCCGCAATTAATGAACTAAAAAGTGAACAGAAGAAATATGAAACTGATGTAAATAAAGTGTTTGAGAATTTAAATGACAAGCTAGCTGACAGTCACAAAGCACTTATAGAAGAGACTAGAAAAAATGATAAATACTTCAAATTGATTGAAGATTGATATATTACAATTACAGATATATTGTTGAAGATATATTGTTCTCAGTTACAGAAGCTAGAAAACAAATTGGAGGATATGGAGCAATATTCTCGAAGCAATGTTTTGGAAATCTACAAAATGTACTTGAAGTAGTCAAAGATGTTGGAAGAGCATTGGACATAAATATAACAGACAACATGGTTGACACCTGTCACAGATTGGGAAAGAAACAAAATAACACTGCTACGGGAATATTAGTAAAGTTTGTACGCCGCTTCAATATGGAGGAGTTTCTACGGAAGCGTCGAGTTAAGCGAAACTTGAATCTAAGTCATATTAACAAGACTGGAGGACAACCTATCTACGTTAATGAGCCCCTTTCACCTGAGCGAAGCAGACTCTTGGCCCTGGCGAGAGCGGTGAAGCATGACAAGGGTTATACTTTCTTATGTGAGAAACGGCTGGATTTTCCTAAGGAAAGAAGAAGGTGCTCCAGTTGTTGTTGTATCTAGGCAAGATGATTTATCTAAACTGTAAGTTTTATTTTAACATTATATTGTTCCATTGCAGTTCCACCAGACAAATGTCCTATTTATTTATTATTTGATTATATTTAGTTATACTTGAATAAAATCAACTTTTATACAATATCAATCTTACATCAAATAAATGAGTTTTAAATTATTTATCAAAATATTAGAAGCTTACGGCAAAATTTTGATATTTTTACTAACTGAAATAACAACTCCTGAGTTAAACCCAGACCTAATAATTTAATCTGAAATATGGATCAATAATAGTGAAATACACTTTTAAGAAAATCTTAATTATATTAGCTATTTCAAAACAAATGAAACTTATAGAGCTGGAGGCACTGTAGTGTATGTGAGGAATCATGTAAAATAAATGTCATTTCATGTAATCCTGTAAATATTGAATCTGCTGATATGTTATTATTAGAAATGTATTTTGAATAACAACATTTTTTAATACTAGCATTGTACAGACTACATTTACTTGATAGATTTTTTTTAATTAAGACACTTTTTTGCTGATAGCGTTTCCTTTAAATCTTGCAAAAAAATTATTTTTATTGGTGATATATCAACATTGATATTTTAATGGATGATAATATTTCAATGGATAATTATATTATTTACTGTATTATAACTGGTTGGAATGTTTTGTAAAAGAACCAACAAGAATAACGCATGAAACAAGAACATGTATTCATGTTTTTGCTCGCTTAGCACACTAAGATAGGACAAGAATAGACGTAGCACTGTTGCATGCTAACGCCTCCGATCACTATATGTTTGCGGTGAGTGGGTGTGCAGCTCGGCTGTCTTGCTCCAATAAAAATGACTCTTATTGTATTGATTACAAAGCTCTCCACTTGAACCTAAGGAATACTGACTGGTCAACAGTATGTGACCAACACGATCCCTCTAAAGCTTTTGATAGATTTTTTAAGCATTTTAACTCGAAAAATTGCAAAAAGTAAAATAAAGACGAAACAAACAATTAATATTAGCAAAAAGTTAAAGCCTTGGATGACAGATTATATTTGTATGAGAGTTAAAACAAAACACAAAATTTTTGGAAAAGTAAAGAATCATCCGCAAAATGTAAAATTAAAAAGGTATTTTATAAATTTTAGAAATAATCTGCAATCTCAAATTAGATTATTATGTGATTGATATTATAGTAGGGGCCTAATCTGTTTAATCGATGTAATGATGATTCAAAAGCGACTTAGAAGGTCACTAACCCTTTCCACTCAAGTGGCGGGACAGCCCCGCCACGCAAGCTTACCGTACTAAGTCCAATGTCGGGCCGGGCCCAACGTCACTATAACAACGTTCTATGATTGTATTTGGACTGACGTAGTTACATTATTGACTGCTAGGGTTATTGTTTGATATGTGCTGCTATCTGTAGAATTTTTTCAGAACCGTTTGAATTTAGTTTTTATCGGTAAACAAACCTCAGAAGATGTAATGTTTGTCGTCTGTGGCTGCTCTGTAAACAGCTGGCTGACTGCAACAGCTGTATGCTCTCGCGTTGTTCTGTCATATGTTATCGTTCGTAGTGAGCTTTTAAAACGCGTTGTTGGTGCTAAGTTATCGTTGTTTTACTGTTTATTCGTAATATTTTTATTTTTACGACGATGATTCATGTTGAATAAAATGGACGAAGATGACAGCAGTAGTATTCTACCAAATGATGGAAGTGGCGACTGAATAGTTTCGATTTCGAACCTCAGTAATGACGGTATTACCAGCTTACTACTTGACAAGGATTTATCATCCAACTAGTTATGTGCCTAAAACATTTCTTTTCATCCTTTACATTTTCTGTATGTTCATAAAATATTTTTACTATAGGCCTATGTGTAACAGGTATGAAAATGAAAGAATGTTGCAAGTAGGCTATTAGATTTTGTCTGTTTATATTTTTAGCTATAACATGTTTTGAATTATTGACAAAAGCTTTACTTACAAATTTGGTCTAAATTATGTACTTCTTGACTGTTGCTAAGCAATAAAATAAAATTTATGGAGCAATTGTTTACTAGTTGCAGTCAAAACTAATTGTTGTTGTTGTAAAAATGTTGTTTTTCATAAAAAACCGATTTTAGAATTATATATTTTTTTATGTATAATTTTGTCTAAAATATTTGAAAATAACTTTTTTTGTTTGCAAGGATATAAACAACAGAAAACAAACAACAAATACTATTCTTCCTATTTAAAATGTTTCAAAAATTCTTGTTGTATCCGTTTTTTGTTAGTAATTTAATTTTGTTCCAATACATATAATAAAAAAATGTTGAAAACAAAAATGTTTTATTTTATATTGATCTATACTTTAGTCATAGAAGAAACAAAAAAAAAAAAAAAAAATACATCAGCTTTTTGGAACTATCAGAAATATGTTTTTCCCACTGAACAAATATAGTTAGGCAATCTTTGCTTAACCCTTTGACGCAGTAATTTATGTGTGGGCCTCAACCCTGTACGCGGTACTTTTTTTATTGTCCATCCAGCGATCAATCTCACTATCCCAAGTTGTCATTTTAGTCATTAAAACTACACTAATAACACACAACACACGATAAAAACATCTATTTATTCAATCCACTTATAATAAAATAATAAACTAACTAAACAACACGTTACGATAAACAACAACACACTTTGTTTACACCGGCCGCCATTACTGCAGACAGCTGTGAATGACCTGTTGAATATCGTCTCCTTACAGTAAAAATCAATATTGTTCCACAATCCAACGTTAGGAATACGATCATTGTAATGTCATAAACGTACTGCAGGAGTTCCCAATTCGTAAGAGTTCGTTATTGAGTCGCTAGGTAGCAACACTCGTCGGGATAACCGTGCGCGTTATATTAACGTCAAACCACATACAGAGGTCATTGGACGGCGCGTCAATATAACGTCAAACCACGGCAAGGGGTTAAAAGTAAATGGAGCTGATAGGGAAACTGGGTTCCCAGTAATTGGAGTGGAAAGGGTTAATGATATTACTGGTCAAAAAGTAAAACAAAATGAAAGTATAATTTTGATGATAAATGGAAATTTAGTAAAAGATTCACTAACTATATAAAATGAATTTATCAATTTGTTCTTAATTTAAACCTTTTTTTTTTTTTATTTATTCATAAGACGCCGATCGTCAAGATATGGGCGAATATGGATTTCGAATGAGTGTGATGAGTGTAGATGAGCGAATGTAGTCATTGTTACAAACTAAGGCCGACTATTCCTTAGAAAGTGTCATTAATTAATAGCCCAATGACAAATGAACAGCCGGTGGTTATCAGCTGATCCTTCTCAAAATGTATTGACTCTGATTGGGATCGAACTGAGAACCTTTAGCACATGAAGCTGGGATTGAACCAACTACGCTACCGACCAATTTTAGCAAACCTTAATTTTAGCAAACCACAAGTATTTAGTAATTTGGAGTATAAACAATGCTTCTCTCAGAAATTAATGATAAATTCATTGTTTTTGGATTCAATAAGTGATGAAGATTTAAAAATGTTATCAATTCCCTAAAAAACAGTACTTCACCTGAATTCGATTCTATCAGCTCCTTCTTAGTTAAAACAGTGTAAACCGAAATTTGAAAAGTTTTGCTATAATATTAGTTTTGCTGAAGGCAAATTTCCAGAGCAATTTAAAAAAGCTGTTGTTATTCCTATACACAAGAGTAATTCAAAAAATGATGGCAATCACTTCCGACCAATCCCTCTTCTTTCGACCTTTGTAAAAATGTATGAGAAGGTAACTAAAAAAAAAAAAATATGATACATTTTCTTGAAAAATCCAAATTTTTTAGTAAGCATCAGTTTGGTTTTAGAGAAGTTCTCAACACTGAACATGCCCTAAGGAGTTTTATTGAAGAAGTTTTTATGGCCTAAATTTAGAAAAAAAGTAAGTGGATTATTTTTAGACATAAAGAAAGCTTTTGACTCCTTAGATCATAAAATACTTTTGAAAACATTATTTAATATTGGTATAAGAGGTAGTGGTGTAAGGTATAAATGTTTTGAAAGTTATCTATCAAATAGAAAGCTGTGTGTGAAAATTGGTTCAACATTTAGTGATTTTGGAGAAATTAAGCACAGTGTACCACAAGGTTCTGTTCTTGGTACAATACTGTTTTTGATATATATATATATATATATATGATTTTTGTAATGGTAATTTTAAAGGCTGCGTTACTTCTTTTGCTGATGACACAGCTCTGAGTTAAGTTTTGATTTGAATGCATTTAAGAGGTGGTTCACTGAAAACCGAATGTTGTTGAGTCCAGAAAAAACAAAACACGTAAATTTTAGTTTAAAAATTGAACAAAAATTGAATTTAGATTTAATCTTTAAACGTGTTGATTGCTTATGTAATCAATCTGCAGTGCAAAATGTGCTATAGTAAGTCAGATAGATGAAAAATACTTAAGAGATATTTTAGATCAGACTTTGCATTGGAAGAGCCACATTAAACATTTAAAATCTAAATTAAAAACATTTTGTGATATTTTTACTTCTTGAATAAAATTTGTTGTGAGATAATTTGAAAACATTTGTAAACAATTCATCACTCGTAAACAGTAGACTAGAATATGCATAACTTGTTGGGCTGGAACATATGATTCAAACACAAAAGCATATTTTTACTTTACAAAAGTTATTTTTAAGATTAATGACAAAAAAGTCAAACATATCATTCGTACCCTTTATTTCTTTCACGAGGTATTCTCCCTCTGAAGCATTTTTTATCTTCAAAGTTCTAAGACTGTTTAATGTAAGGAGAGGCAACTTGCCTGAAAATAGCAAAATTTATTTACTAAGAAAAGAAAATATATATATATATATATATATATATATATATATATATATATATACAGGGTGGCGCAAAAAGAACGCATGGATTTTAAAAGGCTATAAGTTGGTTAATTTTCATCACACCAAAATTTTAATTACACCAAAACAATCATCAAACAAGCCAATTTGACAGTTGGGTGTTAATAATTATGACAACTAACTAATTTTTAAAAAATAACATCAGAAAGATGGCGTCCTTCTGCATGAATACACATTGCAAGTCTCTCTTCAAAGTTTTCCATAACTTTGTTCAAAGTGTCCTGTGATACAGCGGCAATTTCTTCACTTATTGCAGCCTTCAATTCTTCGAGTGACCGAGGTTTACGACGATAAACTTTGAATTTCAGGTGTCCCCAAAAAAGAAGTCGCAAGGAGTCAAATCTGGCGAACGTGCAGGCCAATGGAGATCGCCGAAACGTGAAATCACGTGACCAGGAAACATTCCTCGAACGACAGCCTTAGATTGATTACTCGTGTGGGCTGTGGCTCCATCCTGTTGAAACCATGTTTGTTCCATATCGAGCCCCAAAGCTTCAAGATTTGGCTCCAAAAATGTGCGTAGCATTATCACGTATCGTTCAGAATTAACAGTCTGTTTGGTCACGCTCTTCAAAAAAATAAGGTCCAACTATGCCAATTTTAGAGACATCACACCATACTGTAACTTTAGGACAATGCAGTGGTTTTTGATGCATTTCCTGTGGGTTGTGAGCTGCCCAATAGCGGCAATTCTGCTTGTTTACTGAGCCATTCAAGTGGAAATGAGCTTCATCACTCAGCATTACAACATTATTGTCATTTCCAACGACATCAAGCATTCTCGCGCAAAAAACTCTTTGTTCGTGAAAATCACGTTCATGGAGCTTCTGAACAATCATTATCTTGTAAGGGTGGAATTGTAAGTCACATGTCAGGATGCGCTGTAGCGATCGACGTGATATCCCCAAGGTCGGAGCACGCCGTCTAGTCGAGCGGTGAGGACTTTCAAGAACTGAGGCTCTGACACTTTCAACATTTTGCGGAGTTCGCGCCGTACGAGGGCGACCAGTCGATTTACTCTTCAACACTGATCCTGTTGTACGAAATGAGTTAACCCAACGAAGTATCGAGTTGCGATCAGGTACCGAACCATTACGTGCGACATTAAACTGTAAACGAAATTTTCGTTGAACAGTGATGACAAATTCATTTGATTTGAAATAGTGTTCAACAGCGAACACGCGATGCTGCACGTTCCACTTCACTGGACGCTTCAACCAACAAAATGGCGTCGCTCGGCGGTCACTGACCGCTCCCCGCCACTGGTACTACGTTACTCAAATCCATGCGTTCTTTTTGCGCCACCCTGTATATTTTTTACTAAAACCAAAATCAACTTTTTTTTTCAAAAATGTTGTTTTTCTTGGACCGAGAATATACAATATTTTGCCAGTATTATTTTAAGAGTTTAAGGGGAAAATATAGTTTTTTAGAAGATTTTAAAAAAGGCTACTATCTTATGATAACATTGAATTTTTGATAAATGTTCAAAGATAATTTATGTTTATTTTTGGTCTAATTGAAAGTTATTATTTATTTCTGTATCAGTTTTAGAATTTTGTTTTTTATTTGAATTAGATATTTATATAATTAAATTTAAATTATTAGGGAAAATTTTTATTTCATACCAATTATTTATGGTTATTTGATTGTGCGCTCTTATTTGTATGTTATTTAATATAAGATGGAACCTATGCACAGGCTTAGCTTTATAGAGGCCCTATTTATTTTATCTTTTTCTCAATTAGCATTTCATTTAGAATATATTGTTTTCATTTCTACTGTTAATTCTGCTCATAATCATAGTATTTTAATTTGAATTTATGAGTTTGTGTTAAATTTGTGCTTAAAATGAAACGGTTTTTATACTAGTGAAGAAGAAGGTTGTTTCCATATCTGAAATGAAATGTATAATACACTGTATAAGTATATTGTATTATAACGGAGAAAATAAATTATTTTTCTATTCCATTAAATTAAAAGCTAATTTTAGTTATTCATAATTAAAACATAAGTTGTGTATACAGTACAGTTATATATGGGACTTTACTGTTCAAACAATTTTGTTTTAGGATAGACTTACAAATCAGCCTTGTCCAAAAATGAATTCAGTTGCATGTGGATGCATATATGTTCGTAAGCCATCTTTAAATAATTATATCAAATGTTATTATTTTCAAGGTTTTAAAAACTAAGCAAAATACTGCTCAGGAAGTACTAAACATCCTTTTATGATATGTGTTAATAATTAATAGTATTAACTTTAATAATATAGAGATCTAGGAAGAGGTGTCAGCCAATTTAACAAAACAGTATAAGTGCTTTTACTAAAATAACGGAAAAATTATATTTACAGATCAAAACTGAAGCTCAATAATGCCAAACTTACATCAAAATAGCTAAACACACCTAAACAAATACTGAAAGACTTTACTCGTTTTGTTGCGTGATGGGCTAGGTAAGAAGTGAAATGATACACATATCGTTCTTACAATATTACTGAAGGTAATACCAAACCAATGACAAAAATATTACAAAAATGTTATTATGGCTAACATTTTTGGAATGGGTGTCATTAATTTTACAGAGCCATTCCTGGCTTTGCGATCCATAAGAATGGCTATATACGATACTGGTCTGGTAATTTAACTTGTCAGTTTTAAAACAATTTTCTTAAAATTAATTTCAGAAGACCGTTGTGGTAAAATCATCATTAACACTTTGAAGCCTAAGCCCAAAGATAGATCGGGCGACGCAAACTGGCGTACTCGCCGACGCCCGAGAATAGCTCGGGCGCCCATATTTAATTCATTTTATCTTTATTATCGGCATATAATCGGGTTTAGGTCATCTGAATATGTCTTTTAGTAGTTATCTGTTATTATATTTTATCGGTCTATTAATTTTTTTATCTACATCTGGTCTTGGATAAATAATTATCGTAACAGCTGACGTGAGACTTGGAATGAGCGCGCGCCGAGCGGTATTGTTTATGTCAGCCATGTTTATGTTGTTATATTTTGCTATTATATTTATTATAAGTTATTATATTTTATCGGTCTATTAATTTTTTTATCTACATCTGGTCTTGGATAAATAATTATCGTAACAGCTGACGTGAGACTTGGAATGAGCGCGCGCCGAACGGTATTGTTTATGTCAGCATTGTTTATGTTGTTATATTTTGCTATTATATTTATTATATGTTATTATATTTTATCGGTCTATTATTTTTTTTTTTTATCTACATCTGGTCTTGGATAAATAATTATCGTAACAGCTGCCGTGAGACTTGGAATGACCGCGCGCCGAGCGGTATTGTTTATGTCAACATTGTTTATGTTGTTATATTTTGCTATTATATTTATTATATGTTATTATATTTAGCTTATATTATTATATTATTTATATTTAGCTTATATTATATTTAGCTTATATGTTATTATATTTTATATTATTATATGTTATTATAAGTAGCTATTTTTTGTTTTACATATTTTTGTACTTATTTGTAGCTTCTGTAAAAAATAAAAAAATGTACAACACCCAAAGTTTTGCCCATCATTGAAAAGAGAATTTTCTCCCCTTTACAAAGATATATAATATAACCTTTTTATGAAATTTATAAGGCATTTAAAATTTTTGTAATGTGAACATAAAACCCCCAGGATTCCATGCCAAACGGAGTATTAAGGGCCCAGGCTTCAAAGTGTTAATAATAATAATATTTTTTATTGCCGTTTGGATTATTACAATCATTGACAAAGTCATCATACAGCATTGAACAGCCAAGTCAAAATGAACTAACCTAAATGACTAAACTATGTTAACCTAAAAGTTTGGTGCTTATGGTAGGAATCTCTACCATAGCTGAAAGATTCAAGCTATCACTCACAAGGATTCAAGAAAATTTATATTCAAAATATCAGAAAATAGCATGTCTAAAACACAGCCCAACTATATATAAGTCTGGGCGGTTTTTACGTTTTTACTTTTGACTACTAGGTTTTACGTTTTTATTTTTCAAAAGAGTGTTTCCTACTTCTTAATCCTCAGCATTGGTTTTATATTACTTTAATGACCTGTTAGTTTAAACCATTATCTTCACACTAATTTCAGAAGACCGTCGTGGTAAAATCATCATTCAAGTCATCAATCACAAAGATCTTAACAAATTGGTTTTCAAATATAAGAAAATAGCACTACGTCTAAAATACCACCGAACTATTTCTGTCTACGCTACTCGGTTTGAAATGTGTTCCTTACGATAGATTGTTTATTACTTCTTAATCCTCAGCATTGGTTTTATATTACTTTAATGACCTGTCAGTTTAAACCATTATCTTCAAACTAATTTCAGAAGACCGTCGTGGTAAAATCATCATTCAAGTCATCACTTACAAGGATTCTAGAAATTGATATTTCAAATATAAGAAAATAGCACAATGTCTAAAATACCACCCAACTATTTCTGTCTACGCTACTTGGTTTGAAATGTGTTCCTTACGATAGATTGTTTATTACTTCTTAATCCTCAGCATTGGTTTTATATTACTTTAATGACCTGTCAGTTTAAACCATTATCTTCAAACTAATTTCAGAAGACCGTCGTGGTAAAATCATCATTCAAGTCATCACTTACAAGGATTCTAGAAATTGATATTTCAAATATAAGAAAAAAGCACAATGTCTAAAATACCACCCACTATTTCTGTCTACGCTACTTGGTTTGAAATGTGTTCCTTACGATAGATTGTTTATTACTTCTTAATCCTCAGCATTGGTTTTATATTACTTTAATGACCTGTCAGTTTAAACCATTATCTTCAAACTAATTTCAGAAGACCGTCGTGGTAAAATCATCATTCAAGTCATCACTTACAAGGATTCTAGAAATTGATATTTCAAATATAAGAAAATAGCACAATGTCTAAAATACCACCCAACTATATATATAAGTATATTCTACTTGGTTTGACATTTGCTCCTTACAATAGATTGTTTACTATTTCTTAGTTGATTAAATATTACCTGCCTAGTACTTAAGTTATTTTGTCAGTTTTTAAAACATTAGCTTCAAAATAATTTAAGAACAGCATCACTCACAGGGATTCCAGCAAATTGATACTTCAAATATCAGAAAATAGCACACTATCTAAAATACCGCCCAACTATATATAAGTCTATGCTACTAGGTTTTACGTTTTTTTTTTCAAAAGAGTGTTTACTACTTTTTAATCCTCAGTATTGGTTTCATATTACCTGCCTTGGACTTAAGTGACCTGTCAGTTTAAACCATTATCTTCACACTAATTTCAGAAGACCGTCGTGGTAAAATCATCATTCAAGTCATCAATCACAAAGATCTTAACAAATTGATTTTCAAATATAAGAAAATAGCACTACGTCTAAAATACCACCCAACTATTTCTGTCTGGACTACTCGGTTTGAAATGTGTTCCTTACGATAGATTTTATTACTTCAGCATTGGTTTTATGTTATTACCTGCCTTGTACTTTAATGACCTGTCAGTTTAAACCACAATCTTCAAACTAATTTCAGAAGACCGTCGTGGTAAAATCATCATTCAAGTCATCACTTACAAGGATTCTAGATATTGATATTTCAAATATAAGAAAATAGCACTATGTCTAAAATACCACCCACTATTTCTGTCTACACTACTTGGTTTGAAATGTGTTCCTTACGATAGATTGTTTATTACTTTTTAATCCTCAGCATTGGTTTTATATTACTTTAATGACCTGTCAGTTTAAACCACAATCTTCAAACTAATTTCAGAAGACCGTCGTGGTAAAATCATCATTCAAGTCATCACTTACAAGGATGCTAGATATTGATATTTCAAATATAAGAAAATAGCACTATGTCTAAAATACCACCCAATTATATATAAGTATATTCTACTTGGTTTGACATTTGCTCCTTATAATAGATTGTTTACTACTTCGGGAAAAAAACAGCAATTGAAACTCTAAAATTAATCGTAACCAGAAACTGAAAACCATGTCCTACTCGTAGGATGCTGCAGAAATGCGTGACCTACTTGCTAGCGAACCCGGTAAAGGCTGGGCGAAGACTAATTCAATAATAAGAGTGAGGCAGTATGTTAAGACTAGACGGCCATCAGCCACCACTGGTGACATCCGCTTGGCCGACCTGACGGCCGCGTAGCAATTAGCGGTTGGCCGGTGTGGCCGACTTTGCGAATGTGTTAACTGTCTCTATAAAATGCTTTTTTATATTAACTGAAATATTGGTTGGATTATTGCTCATTTTAGCACCTTTGACAAAGTAGGTTTGGAATCTTGATCTCTCCAGATGTGAGGATTTTTACTTCCCATAAGCTCTGCCATATTTTTACAAATGTACATAAATATTTATATTGCTAAATTACAATAATTACAACTAATCTCTCTTTGCAAATAATTAAGTGTAATACAGTATTAACATACCCGTATTTGCAATTCCTCAATACCAGACATTTCAAGTTAATTTTCTGTAAAGTTATCATCACTACCATCCGCATCACTCTCACTTTCAGCAAGGTTTATTGCAATGTGGTCTACAAATACATCAACTATTATACCTATAAGATTTTCATACTCTAAATTAGTATTGGAATTTCATTGCCAACAACTTTTACTCAATCCGAAGCTCCAGTAGAATCAATATTACATAATTCGTACACAATGTTGTACATTGCTACATTTGATTTAATTTGCAACCATATCAATTCAATTGCATTTAAATATGGATGGTATGGAGGCAACCGCAACACTGTATGTCCTACCTTCTCAATTGTATCGTCCAGACTATGTTTTTCTGCAGGCTTGTTGATGCTTATAAATGTAAAATCAGTCTTAAACATATATGTGCTGTAAGGAATATTCCTAAGTACAGGAGACATACTGCGGCACAACATATAACGCCACAATTTACTGGACATCTCAAGTTAAAAAAAAGTTAAAGATTGTCTTATTTTACCAGGCGAAGTTAGTGCTAAGGAGGCCTCTCTAACACTTAACCTGGGGACCAACGGCTTTACGTGACTTCCAAACCACAGGAGCGGCAGGGCAAAATCTATTAGTGGTCACATCGTGAATCGAACCCGGACCGGCAGCGTGGCAGGCCAGCGCCTTAGCCCCTTATCTATGGCCGCTCCAACATCTGGCAGTTTTCTACTGACTTATAGGTGAAGTGTCGGTCTACTCGGACCTCAAGTACAATAACACCATACTAGAAGAGCTTGTGTCTTTGGGAGCAATAAAATCAATTCTTTGTAGAGAAACTTGTCGGTTCTATACAAAGAAAACCAATGTTTTCAGGCTGGCCTCCCCCCTTCCTTACCCCATTCTCAGGACAGGCAGTCAGATCGGGATTTAGTTTGCAAGACTTATACCTGCCTGGTACTTAAGGGCATTCGATCAAAAATTATTTATGAAATTTTTTTAATATAATTGTTTGTATTCATGTAAGTAATACATGTGATACTGAAAAAATTCTAAAATTTTCTTTATTGAGATATGGATGCCATAAGTGACTAATTTGGCCTTTTTGGTGAATAACTCATGAACAAACCGTGTGATATAATTTATTACCATTTTTAGAATATAGTGGACAAAAGGTACTAATCAACTTAGTGTCCAGTTAATCTAAAATATAAATATATTTTTTAAATTGTTACCAATTATTTTTCTATAAATGATTTGTTTAAACTTGTAAAGTCATCTTTGGCTTAAGAAGTAGATTACTGATATCTATAAAATTCATTGCTAGAGTTTACTAGAAATGTGGGAGTTATACCCATCTGTCAAATTTGCGGGGCGGGGCAGGCAGGGGCTATGGGGGGGGGAGAGGGGAGGGGAATACATTGCTTGTTCATTAGCGAGTCAGGATCTTTACTAATCTTAGCGGCAGTTGCGATAAAATCTAGAACAAAGTTCCTTAGAGAACTAAACTGGGCGCCCTGACAAACACCCTTAAATGACCTGTCAGTTTAAACCATTATCTTCAAACAAATTTCAGAAGACCGTCGTGGCAAAATCATCATTTAAGTCATCACTCACAAGTATCTTAGCAAATTGATTTTCAAATATAAGAAAATGGCACAATGTCTAAAATACCACCCAATTATTTATGTCTACGCTACTTGGTTTCAAATGTGTTCCTTACGATAGATTGTTTATTACTTCTTAATCCTCAGCATTGGTTTTATATTACTTTAATGACCAGTCAGTTTAAACCATTATCTTCAAACTAATTTCAGAAGCCATTGTGGTAAAATCATCATTCAAGTTATCACTCTCAAGGATCTTAGCAAATTGATATTTGAAGTATAAGAAAATAGCACAATGTCTAAAATACCCCCAACTCTTAGTATATGCTATTTGGTTTGAAATTTGTTTCTTATAATAGATTGTTTACTACTTCTGAACCCTTTGTACACAGCAAACGGAAATATACCCAGCCACAACTCTGCATCAAACGCAGTTAAAGAATATATCCCAAATGAAATATTTCTGTCGATAGTGTATAGGATTGTTATGTCAACTCATACATGTCTTAAGCTAACTCACTCAGCCTATCAAATATATAAATTGTCTGAATGAAAAGGAGCAGGGCAGCCAATCAGAGCATGCATGGGCGCGGCACTGTCTCCTGTCACTGCACACTTGTAACTGATATATCTTCACTCTGCCGCTCCACCCAAGCACCTGTTTTCATCACTTATCGACCTGTTGTTTGTTTATTTTAAATTATTTTATTGTTATTATTGTATCATAAATGACAGGTACTCTTTATTTGTTTTAACTAATATGTAAAAAATTATAACTTTATTTTAAACATAAATCTTGATTTTTTTGGTATTTTCTTTTATGATACTAAACTTTTAAAAAACTAACTTCACATTTCAGGAAAAGTTTTATTTTTATTTAGCTGTGTTACTTTAAAATAGGGTAAAATAATTTCCGCTTGCGAAGAGTTAGTCCACAGCATTGGTTTAATATTACCTGCCTGGTATTTAAGTGACTTGTCAGTTTTTAAGCCATTATCTTCAAATTAATTTAAGAAGACCATCGTGATAAATCATCATTAGTCACCATTCACAAGAACTTAGCAAATTTATAATTAAATTTTGTAAAACAGCACCAAGTCAACTTGCTTGATGATTACATGTCTTGCAGGTTAGTCTCAGCCTGCGTAATGTACACTCTTATGACGTAATTAATGCAGTCTATGACTGCTTTATATTAACAGATTTTATTTGGCTTATAAGTTTTAATTTTATATTTAGGTGTTACCATTTTAATTTTTCTTTATTATTGGCTTTTATTTTAATTAGGAGGAAACATTTATTTTATTTTTATTTATTTATTAGCACATTTAAATGTAATGTTAGATGACATTGTAATATTAAGATAGCCACAGCTATTTTGTTAATGAAACAATTTCATTAAACAATATAACAATACAGTTTTACTTAAATGTTCTGCCAAATTAAATTTAAGTTTCAAAAAATTTACGAAAGAATGTTATTCCAAAATCCATAATCACAGATTATGGACAAAGCCAAATTAAAAAAAAAAAATTAACTGAACCATTAAGACTTATTTACACTAGTATTTTCTGGTATTGAAGAACGTGCAAAGCTAAGCTTTTTTGCATCACTCCATAGCCTGCTCCCTTCTTAGGAAATAAAACCCCTAAATAGAGATCACACTCACCTTCTTTTTTGCTTTTCCTCCAGATCCTCCTTCCTTTTTCTTCTGCGTTTTTTGCGGTTGCTTACTGGAGGATCCTTTAGAATCCTTTTTAGGAGGCTAGAAAAAAAAAAGAAAGTTAGAACCTAATTATTATTTTTTATTCAATACAAAAACTCTTTATTTTCAAATACATCAAGTATTGAAATGGCGTCAAATATAATTACAAAAAGTTCAGACAGTTAGAAAAGAAAATTAGTGTTGATGTTCATTCTCTTCTATCAATACTCGTTCAGGGTATATAAAGGATTGTTGATCTGCCAGTCTGCGAGGGCAGTCTTCAATCTCTTTCTGGTCATGCTTCTCAGTTCTTCTGGTAGAAGATTGTGCAGCTTCATGCCTATGTAGGAGGGCTTCTTTTCATATAGGTTGAGATGGCGAACTGGTAGTTGGTAGCGTGTACTATGTCTAGTGTTACAGTCATGAAGGTATCTATTCTGTGTCAGGGGTTGTCCAACTGTACATAAGATGACTTCTTTTATGTAGAGGTTTACTATTGTCATAATCTTAAGAGTCCTGAAGGCTCCTCTACAACATTCTAAGGCTCAGCTAAGTTTCTTATGGCCCTCTTTTGTAGTATTAGAACTCTCTGAAGATTACATGCATAGGTTCCTCCCCATACTATTAGGCCATACCTGATGTGTGTTTCAAACAAAGAATGGCAGGCAATTTTTGCAGTAGATGTGTCACTAATGCATTTCGTCTGTTTCATCATATAAAGTGAAGAATTCAGTTTAGTGAGATTATCTACACCCAGTGACCAAGTAAGACCCTCATCAACGGTGATTCCTAGGTACTTCGCTTGGGTGTTTCTTTCCATGTCTGGTATTGCTGGTACTTCTTCACATCTCCTTCCAAAGGCAATTTGGCTTGTTTTGTCCGGATTCACCACCAATTCATTTGAGCAGCAATATTGATAAGCCATGTTTAAAGCTGTAAAATATCTGACATCTAGTTCATCTTTATGAACATTCAAGAGCACGGTGGTGTCATCAGCATACATTGAGATTGCACAACAATTGACCAGATGTTCTGGTATGTGTCATTAACAAACAGTACCAGTCCCAAAACAGACCCCTGGGGTACTCCTCGGTTCACAGGTGAAGGTCTTGATCTGGTTATTTCTATGACTCCATTTTTAATTTGTTTTGTTTCATTTGTTTCCGATCTTCAAGATAGCTTTTGAACCACATATTGGCTGTGCTTTTGATGCCTAATTTGTCTACCTTGTGCAGTATGAGGTCATGGCTCAAGCAGTCAAAAGCTTTGCTCTTGTCTAGGGAAAAACTTGTAACATGCTTTCCTTCTTCAAGATTGTCAATTATGTAGTCTACAAAGTCAGTCAGGGCGGTCATGGTTGATTTCCCCTAGGTGAAACCATGTTGTAGGTCAGTTAGTAAATTTTTCTTCTCACAGTGGTCTAAAAGCCTTCCAAGAACAACTTTTTCCAGGACTTTGGAGAAAGTTGGTATTATTGATATTGGCCTATAATTGCCAACTTCTGTTTTACCGCCTTTTTTATACTTTAGGTAAACTTTTGCAAGTTTTAAGGCTGAAGGAAATTGACCCTGGCTCAATGACTTGTTTATAATACTTGTGAGGGGTATTGTGAGTGATTCACTGCAGTGTTTCAGTATTTTTGTGGAGATGTTGTCAGTAGCCGCAGAAGTATTTTGTTTGATATTTTTAATAATATTGTGTATTTCTTTTTGGGCTGCATATTGGAAATTATGTAAGTCTTGACCAGTGGCTGGGGTGGTGTGTGGGTTTATAGATGGCTTAGGATTGTTTTTCAGTGTTCTTTCAGCAATGCTGGTGAAGAAAAGATTCAGATGATTTGCAATTTTGTGCGGGTTATCTTCTATTTTTCTATCAATTTCAAGCTTGAATGTTTGTTGTGTAGCATTTTTTGTCTGTCTTTCACTATTCATTATCTTCCACAAGGCTTTAGATTTATTTTCTGCTCTATTTATGAAACTGGCTGATGCTTCTTGTATTAATTATCTCAGCCTCATATTATATTCTTTCTTGGCCTTGGCTGAAAGGTCACGTTTATCTTGTTCATTTTTTGTCTTCTCAAATCTCAATATAATGGCATTTTCTCCAGATAGCAAAAAATATTCCTATTGATACTGTAATATTTCCTTTTCTTTATTTATTATTCAATAAAATGTTCCTATTAATACCGTATTATAATATTTCCTTTTGTTATATGGAAGTAGTACAAACCTAAGTAACCCATTGGATATATCCACTTCTAAAAACAAGAACTATCCTTAAAATGCAGAATTTTTCCTAAAAAGGCTACATTTAGTAATATTTTAATAGATGTACATACATTGATTAAATTGCCTAGTTTCAGACCATAGCAATAAGGCAATCGGAAGTGCACTTATTCCGATTTTCAAAATAGTATAGAAATAATGAAGAGGAAGACAATGCATTTCAAGTTTAGGTACAGTAACTAGATACACTTTCTAGATGTTTCTTAAAATACGATTTCTAGTTAAAAGAGTGGTGAAATATTAGTTTATATCTTGAGGAGTTTGATTTCAACTGAGGAAAACTTGTTTTTTACCAAAAAATCAAAACATGATTTTGTATGTGTAAAAACGTTTTTAGTGTATAATGAAAATACTAACTTCTTTTTAAAAATCTGTATTCCTCATTTAACTTGTTTTTTTGTATTGCTGATCATGAATGTACTTGGTTTTTCGATAAAATTATTTTTCAGCCTGAAAAATACATTAGACTTTTTATGTACTTTACCAAACATAACCTAACTTATTCCAAATGTCTATTTACTCAACAAAAATTTTTTTATTTGCATAAATTCGGTGTCTGGCCTGCAGGACGGCTTGCTGGCCATTTTAATGTTGGCCAAAATGGTTGATGTTTAATAATGATCGTGTAATAGCCGTTCATTTTGAATCCCCTGCAAAAGTAGTTTTAAAATTGTGATCTAAATAATAATTGTAAACACAACTAGCATAAGAATAACATTCAACCTATGGCGGCTGTAACTCTGGCGGAAATATAGGTGAATTTGATTTTTGTGATTAATAGTAGTTATATATAATGATCGCGTAATGGCCGCTAATCGCGATTCGCTGCGAAAGTTGTTTTTCGTTATATCTCAAGAAATAATGGTAATAGACCAAATTCGTATTAAGTACAAAAAAAAAAAAAACTTCAAAATAAAAAAAACTATGTTTAAAATACTATTTAAACTAAAAGAAATATGTCAAAAATACTATAAGTTGTGACATAAGTTTTCTGAATTTTTGGGTAAAATACGTAATTCCCGCAAAATGTTTTTTATGCTGATCACGAATATATAATTGGGTTATCCAGTAACATTATTTTTTTCATCCTGAAAAATAGACTTTTTACTCAACAAATAGACATAATTTGCGTTAAATTATGTCTATTTGTTATTCCTATATACTACAGGAATCATATTGTGCCTGGCCTCCGTGATGGCCTATCGTCTGTCATTCCGGCAGGAGTATGCATGAATTCAGTTTTTTGAGGTTAAAATCAGATGTATATAATAATCGCTAATCGTGATTCGCGCGAAAGTAGTTGTTCCATTATATCTCGAGAAATAATTTGTATAGACCAAAATAGTTTTTAAATTCGTATTTAGCGCAAAAACAACACATCAATATTTAAAAAATGATAATATCATTTAAATTAACGGAAACATATAATAAAATACTAAAATGACATTAGTTTTTTCGAATTGTTCGGTAAAAACGATTTCCGCAGAATAAAAAATTCTTACAAAATTGTAGTTAATTATTGACCCATTTCAGGTAGTTTTCAAATTTTGTTTAGTGGCAAGAAACTACATAATAACCTTGTTGGTTTTAATAAATAATAATTCGCACAAAACTAAAACAGTTTGTCAAAAATTACGATTTTAGAGTTAGTAGGCCTAGACCTTTGTCAATAAACTACAACACAAAACGTTCCACACTTGAAAAAACATCCAATGAACTTTATATTAATGTTTTTATCAATGATATATTACTTAAGTAATTCTGAATTTTATTGATAATAACTGAATAAATAAACTGAATAAATAAACTGAATAAATTAACAAAACATGCCGTTCACATTATCTCTTCTTGTTGCCCACCTGTTGTTGCCGGTAATGGTAAACGTAAACAAAACAAATGCATCAGCCCAGCCTGTTGTCGATGTATTTTCGTTATTTAAAAAGAACGCAACAGTTTCATTGAAACAATAATTCGGCACCAAAACGTTTCAAAATTTTGCAAATAGCTGCAGTAGAACGGACAGCAACAGTGAGCA
This sequence comes from Stictocephala bisonia, assembly GCA_035578905.1. Classification (NCBI taxonomy): domain Eukaryota; kingdom Metazoa; phylum Arthropoda; class Insecta; order Hemiptera; family Membracidae; genus Stictocephala; species Stictocephala bisonia. The sequence continues at coordinate 7,619 of JAQJVL010002745.1, read as the reverse complement.
TCATCGGATATCAATAGAACACAACGATAACTCCCAAAGTTTAGTCGCAACTTTAACCTGCAGCGTAAGTTGCAACAGAATGTCAACAAATCTAAGAGGCGACGCTTGACATTGGATTGATTTGTGTGCTTCGGCAAAATGCGGTGGGTGAAGCTATCATATTGTCTGCAACAGCTTCATTCAACTGTTTCGACGTCAAAACTGTTTCGGTTGCGACAGTTTTGTCAAAATATTCCATGTGTATTATTTTGAACATACAATGTGCCGAGTCAATTCGTGTCTTATCATACGAAGATTGACGATGTTTCCCGAACTTATCACTTGAGTTTAACTGGAGCCCTGAAGTCCGAACCTTCCTGACGTCACCGGATTACTCTCGTCTCGCTCAACGAGAATTCCCGATGGTTACCGAAATTCAAGCATATTTCCAGTTTTTTTCAAGGCACCGTAAAATTCAAGCATAATTCCAGGTTTTCCCGAAATTCCCGGTGAGTAGCCATCCTGATAAGGCAATCATAAAAAAGTGCCATTTGTTTTTTTATGTCATTAATTACCCACTAACCCGCCCCTACACTTGCAGTAGTAAGGCAATCATAAAAAAGTGCCATTTTTGTTATCTCATTAATTACCAACCAACCCTCCCCTACACTTGCAGTAGTACTGGCTCACCCGCCCGCCCCTACACGTGCGGTGGTACTGACCCACCCACCTGCTCCTACACGTGCAGTGGTATTGGCCCACACACATGCTCCTACACGTGCGGTGGTACTGGCCCACCCAACCGCCCACACACGTGCAGTGGTACTGGCCCACCCACCCGCTCCTAGACGTGTGGTGGTACTGACCCCCCCTCCCAACAAGTGCGGTGGTACTGACCCACCCGGCTGCCTCTACACGTGAGGTGGTACTAGAGGTGTACTACGCATAATATTGTTTTTGCGTAAATTAAATATACTTTCTATTTGGATTGCATAGAAATAATAAATACAATATTATAATTTTTGTTTAAGATTTATATAAGTAGTCTACACTAATACCCTATCCATAGACATGTTGTTTGCTGAAATCGGATTAAAAAAAAATGTTTAGGCTAGTACGTACGTAAATATATACACGGTCATCAAACAACACTTAAAAAATAGTGCATACTGTTACCATCATAAAAATAATTTTTGAGAGTTCTTAGAACAGAAACACTTGATAGAACACATATTTCTGAACAGAAATATAAAAAATGTATTACAGTAGTGCCATAAATAAGGTTTTCGCGCTTTATCTATATTTATAAAAGAGGATGTTTATATATATATATGTTTGAAGTTTATGCGCTGCCAAACCATCCAACCGATTGCCATAAAACATTAGGATGCTGTCCTGTATACTCCCGAGATGGTTTCTGTGAAGTTTGATGCAGATCCTTCTACAGGGTTCCGCCCCACGGGCTCCTAAAGATCCCATGTTATTCAAATGGAGAATCTGAATTGTTTACAAAAAACATATGACTGTGTGGTTTAATGTAGTTTCACATGCCATAAGCAGATTGAAGTTCTCACAACAACAGTACTGTATGTTTTGATTTATTGTAGTTCTACATTTTACCTTGAGAGTGTAGCACACACTACTTTTACTTGATCAGGTGATCTGTATTTGGTGTTAACCTTTTTTCCTCGGTAATTAAAACATGTGGTGAAACATGTAAATAAAAAATAAATAATTATTTGTTCTGCAGTTTACTTTTTATGAAAATGAAAGGTGAGACAACGTCCGCCGAGTTCAGCTAGTAACATATAAAATAAAATAAAGAAGACTGCACAGAAATAATACATACCATTTTTTAATTTTTTCTAAGATTATTATAAGTAGCCTTCATTAATACCCTATCCGTACACACAGTTTGCTGAAATCTGATAAGAAATTAATGTTTAGGCCAATGCATACTTAAGTATCAATTTCACTATTTCTGATTATTTCAGATACTAAAAACCACTATAACACATTGTACTATACTAAACACAACACGTAATTTTATCCATTCAAATAATAATTTATAACACTTACAGTGAATAAAACACTCACAAAGAAAATCACTCGCAAAGTAAAAATGGCTATGTCTACTCTGTCCTTAGCGTTGACGGGCTCTCCTTCTTCCAGTAAAGTGAAAACTTGTCACGTGACCACTGCCAACCTACTTCACGAAATTCGCTCGAAGCGGCACTGATCAACTCAACAACTCTGTGTATCTAGCAATTTTTTTTTTAGTTTATATCTCAATGAATCAACAGCATAAATTATGCCGTACCTCGCTTTTTGGAATTCATGTAAAGGGTATACAAAAACATTTGTTCTAAAATACCCAATGCACCTAAGAAAATGAAATTTATTTTGTTGGATAGAGTATTTCATTCTCTGAAAGTGACATTTGGTACGCCTTATTCTGTCTTCTGGTTATTCTTCAGTGATGTCAAACATTGGTAATTTTACTCCCTCCAGACCTCCACCAGGCGAGAATTGAGTGGAAATTTCAAGTTGCTTGTTCTAATTTTATTCCTATGTTTACAAAATGGCATAAAAAATTATTACAAATCTAATACGTACAGAACATTCTGCGTCGATTGGTACCAACTTTGTAGTGATTGCTTGGATAATTAACATATGATTTATTGATTTTTGTACTTATGCAGTATACCACAATACAAATTTGGAACATTTTGCTAGAATTGGCTGTATTTTCACAAGATATGCTTTTTATTCCGCGAAAATAACATATTTTACCAAAAAATATCAAAAACCAATTTCACAACTTTATATTTCCCTTAATTTTAATGGTATTGTAATCATCTTTTTTTATTTTGATGTTTTTTGGTGCTGAATACAAGTTTTAAAACTATATTGTTCTATTAGAAATATTTCTCAAGATATAACGGAAAAATAACTATCGCGGCAAATCGCGATTAGCGGCCATCGCGTGATCATTATATACTGTAATCAAACAAACCGAATTCACCTATGTTCTTGCCGTAGTGACGGCCGCTAGGCCGTCACGAAGGCCAAACACTCGAATTTAACGCAAATTACAAATTTTTGTTGTAAAAATAGACAATAATTAGGATAAGTTAGGTTATATTTGGTAACGTCTGTAAAAAATGCATTTTAGCCCTTTCGGTACCGGAGCAAAAAAATTTTTCTATTTGAAAAATACCGTAGAGTTTAACCAAGGGACTACTGAAGAATACTGAGGCCTTTTTAGCCTAATTTACATTTTTGTCTATAACTTATTTTTTTACATACACCTGTAAATTTTTTATATTATTAAATAAAAAAATCTGCATCAATAAACATAATAACTTTACATATAAGTTATTTATTTTGTTTATAAAAATGTTAAAATGTACCAAAAAAAATTTTTGTTATTTTTTCATTTTGACTTAAAAAATCATGTTCAAAAAAATTACTATTCCAAAAACCAGTAACTGCACTAACAACTATAGCTAACACTGAACACATACACAAATTTTTGTAAAGTTTGGACTAAAATTAAGTTCTATTTACACTAAACAAAAAAAATTAGCATTTGTGGTTCGGTAAGCAAAGTGCGTCGGTAAGCAAAGTTCACTACTCTCACTTGAAAAACTGAATAGCCTAGGTCGTTTCCTATCGGTTGTAATGTTTAGATTAACCAAACCTGATGTTGATCTGGATCATATGAAGGGTCCTCATCGGTATCGTCAACAACAGAACTGTCTTCACTATCGTCTGATAATGTCTTCATCCAATAAAACACGAACTGTATTCTCACTTACTGGTGATCTTGACCGTTTCAATTTTTAGAAATTAGCAGTATAACATAATTCACTAATAACTATAACCTAAAATGGTAAGCAGCTGTCGTAATAATAATAATACAACAACAAACACTTGACTGACGCTACCACTGCCTGAACTGCGCATCGAGCAAAACAAACAGCTGACTTGTCAACACCTTCCAAATCAGAAGCCAAACAATGACAACAAAATGGAAATGTTAATAAATAGTTATATATTCGTAATCTCTGTTTATTCGTGATTAATTTCGTATAAAATATGATTGGTATAGTTTTAAAATAAAAATTACAATAAAAAAATTCCAAGCGTCCTGTTATACGGACGTTAGTATTTCTCGATCACCCAGCCCACGTCCTGATATACGGACGTTAGTATTTCTCGACTGCCCGGCTCACGTCCGGATATCAGGACGTTAGTACGGAAAGGGTTAAACTGAAAAAAATAATTTTACTACAAAACCAGTTATATTGTTGTGTTCAGCATAAAAAAACATGAGAAATGAAAAAAAATTGTTGAAAAATAAAGATTTTTAAAAAGTTGGTTTTTTTCACTATCAGATAAAAACTAGTTTTCTGATTTTTCGGTAGAAGATGAGTTTTCCACGGATGAAATCAAACTCCTCAAGAGATATAAACTCATATTTTACTACTTTTTCAACATGAAATCGTATTTTCAGAGATGGAAAGAAAGTGCATGATTACCTTGATTTTAAAGAAACAGCATACATTATGCCATTCCTCGCTCTTAGGAGGGGTTTTTGTGAACAGCATAAATTATGTTGTTCCTCAAGATCTAGGATGAATGACCAGTGATTCTTTATTTCTTTACTCCACTCAAATTCAATAAATAGATTCTCCATTTCTTGAGAAACTCACCTAACATGAATTAAAGTGCAAGAGAGAATAGTTAAGTGTCCTTACAACACTGCACCAATGATCAGACAGTACTTGAGCTAACGGAAATGAAGTGGAAGGTGAGCTAGACTTAGCTCTGCTACAAATAAAAAAGGGCTTCTAACACAGCTTCATTTACGGGCAACCATTTTTCATTGATGTTCACCGCCAACCAAAGAATCTAATTTTATGCTATATAGCTCTAAATATTTGCTGTATGCCTGGAATTTAAAGGTTAAATTCAATGAATTGTAGCTATAAGTATAAATCTGCCTAACATCTTCATATGAACATATCCAAATTCTGGATACCTTTGAATAGCAAACTTATGAAACTATAAAATCGTTAACCAAATCAACTAGGATACTGTTAAATAAATATGTCCTAGGTTACATGCCATTCCTGTATAGGCTAATCTTTCCAAGTTTGCTAAATTGCGCTACCTTACCCATGAAAATTATCTTTTATAATTTGTTAAGTGATACATTTAAAACTCGCGAAATATAATGTGTTTATCTCTATTAACCATACAGAAGAACATAAATTAAAAATACATTTCTCACCATTTTTGCTTAAAAAGCTCCTCAACGAAGATGTTAACCTAAAAGACAGGATATAGACAGACACACGAAGATGGATATAGAGTAGAGGAAATGTGAAGAAGAAGTAACAGTAACATGGCCTTCTCGTAGGAGGATGAACATTCTCCCAATGCGTCGAACCTGATCCATATAGCTGTGACTTGAAAAATACACGTTATTACGCAACATTAGGGTCTTGTGAATAAACAGTTCTTTGCAAATGTTCGTAATAGCATAGACCTTCTATTATACCTATAATATATATCTATAATATATTATACCTATAATAATATATCTATAATATAGACATATTATAGGTATAATAGAAGGTCTATGGTAATAGCATTGACGTTTCTATATATAGTAAAATCAATGGTAATAGTTACTTTAATTACTGTCAAAACGGCAATACCGTAAAGTGGTGGGGTATTTATACTCCTTAATTTTAGAGGTAGATTGTAATAGTTTTCATATTTTTATCCATAAACAGTTTACAAACTTATTACAAGGCATATAGGCTGTGTAATCCTATTGTAAAGAAAGACCTACAGAAGACTTGAGTATTGTCAATGAATATATCGTTAAATTAATTTTTCCTTCCATAAGATTTACTTTGAAAAAGAAATTTTCAAACTATTACAACATTAAATCCATTACTATGAAGGAGCATAAGGATTTATCTAAGCTCAAGACGATCGAGATCGACCTTCTCCGGCTTAAGCAATGATTCAACAAAGCATGCTACAAGGTTTCAAATGTCATTTCCACGAAGAATAAATAATGATGTTACTCAGATCCAACAGCCCTTGGACACGAGTGCAGCTCATCTACCGTGTCACCTGAGGAGGACAAATAACGTATACATTGCTTTATCGGTGGTACCAGAACAGTTAAAGCAGTGCGGACTCAGTGCTCTCCCAATACTGTGGAAGTACTGTTGAAAGTATCCGTGACCAGAAAAATATTTGGGTCACATTCAGATATAGTACCCCAACTCTTCATGTTTACGTTATGTCCAAGATCGGACTTGGGGATCCACCTGACTGTCCAACTACTCCTCGTTTCAATCCCCGAACTGGACAATCCAAAAGAGTGCAGTCACGCTCTTAGGTGGCAGCAAAATCTCTATCAAACTCAGGTCTCATTTGGTAAATCCCCATAATGCCCACGGGCTAACAAGTAAAAAGATACGACTCAGACGATTACCAGAACGGCTGGCTCTGAAACCGTGCGATAAGCAGAAGAATCGCATTATTTCTGCACACTCGACTCTCTCCAAACGGTTGCTGTAGGATTTACTATTTTAAGCGTGTGCTTAGAACTCCACCTCATACAATAGAATCGCATGAACCGAAGACATAAGCACACAACGCCTGCTGGAACAAAAGTTTACCGAGGGGAAACAACTCTTTGGGGTTCCCTGACGGCAGTTCGCTGTATTTTCTCACCGAAACACATATTTCTGTCAATCGCCACTCCTAAGTAGTATACTCCGAACTTTGTTTCAATCTCGAGATCTTCTAGTCCAGAGAGACAATAGCCGGAATGCGCTTCTTCGTGCGGATTACGATTCCAGTCTTATTGAGGGCCAATGACAAGCCGTGATCTCGCACCCACCCGTTGACATAATGTAATATTTTTAATGCGGTGATGTCGTTATGGACAACCAGGTGAGTTTCATCGGGTATTTCACATCTCAATGGATATTCATAACACACAATCCAGAGATCGGAACCTTAAAATGACCCCTGTGCGACCCAAGATGTGACCCTAATCCTGATGTAACACTCGCGTCTATTATACTTATACACCATAGCATGGCCTCACAGGTATTACTCTATCGTCCGCAGGAGATAGGCAGGAACATGTAAAATATGTGCCAGTCGTCAATTTTGTTTAAATTACAACGGTGTAGAAGTACTTTAGACTAGATCATATGATGCTTTGGACAAGGAAACTTAACCAGTAGTGGAAAACATAAGAAAATGATTGGTGGCAGAATAATTAAGGTGGTAATATAACTTACCTTTGTTATACTAAACTATAAAGTTTTATAGCAGTATAAAGATACTTAAAATATGACTACAAATTTCTCTAGATTCTACGCCAGTTATGGTCTTTAAAACCCTTTTCTGAATTATTATAATACCATTGCCATAACAGATTTCCCCCATAACTAAGAAAACATGGGAAAATACCAAATTAAGTTGAACGAACATGTGGAGGCGGGTCATAGTTTATCAAAAGCAACAAAAGATAAAACTATCCTTGAAGGTCTGGTGCTAAGCAGGTCATCTGCGGATCTAATTTATGGTTTAAAAAT